>JANSTT010019488.1:0-114515 GCA_026745375.1 Platyura marginata
TAGAAAAAAAAGAGAGAAAGAGAGGGGGAGAGAGTTTAGAAAATTCTCGCATCTATAAATATAATAGTGGTGGTATTAAATGAATTAAAATGTTTATATGGAATCTGGTTCAACACTAAAGCTTCATTTATTTATTTTTTTTTTTGTCTGTAACAGAAGATTAAAAGATATTTAATAAGTAATAGGCTT
Source organism: Platyura marginata (assembly GCA_026745375.1). Lineage (NCBI taxonomy): Eukaryota > Metazoa > Arthropoda > Insecta > Diptera > Keroplatidae > Platyura > Platyura marginata. The sequence continues at coordinate 190 of JANSTT010019488.1, forward strand.
AAATATAAAATATTTTTAGTATTTATGGTAGAAATTTATTGTTGATAAACTGACATCCGAATAGAAATAGTTGGGATAGTTTTTGTTACGTTTTGCAAAAATTATGTGCATCAGGGAACTGAAGTGGTTCTAATGTAATCTTTTATAAGTTCTCTATAAAATGTAGGTATACTTAAAATGGGATTTTCTTTTAATTATCTGGAATATGTCAATATTTGTGGAATTCCAAAAATATGAAATTATTAAGCAGTAAAAATGGCGAAATTTTAAAAATGGCCACTAATATATGTTTTCAAACTTAATTTCATTTTTATGATTTTTTTTCTGTCGTACATTACTGAAATAGAAAATAATTAGGAGTATTTTACATTCATTGTAATATGAACCCTTTGCGGTCGAGAGATTTCGCTGATCGGAGTACCAACAGATCGGTGTAAATTCAGCGTCGAGGCACCGATTACTACTATGACTTGCAAATTCGATAATGTAGCGGCATCGACCGCAAAGGATTAAACGTCACACGTATTCGATGGCATCTCTTTCCAATTTTGCTCTCTATTGACGAGGGGTTTTTTTTTGGTCATTTTTGTACTTGCTATTTTTGATAAAAAGAAAATTTAGCAAAATCGTTATGTTAGTCGAAAAAAAAATATAATTGAGGGGATGAGATATTTAGGGGTGTATTGTTATAAATTTTTAGAGAAGAAATTTTTGATTTTTTGTAAATATGTAGGCATAACTATTATGCCTCGCTTAGTATAAAAAATTAAGTTTATCCAACCAAGGTGTGTCTTTGAGACACATTTCATTTTAAAAACTCTTCTGCTCATTTAATGCGTATATTACCGATTGTAGGCTTTTATCATTCGACATTTTTACAAGAAAAATAAATTTTTTAACTTTTTATCTACATCTAAATTTAATAAAAATAAAAATTACTTGCACAACCTACCAAGGTTAAAATAGCCTGGTTGGATTAGGGTTAATATTAAAAATTATATATTTTTAAAAAAAAGTATTTCAAAAAAATCGATTTTTTTTTATTCTAGACTACCAAAATTAGTTTTTTTTTAATTCAAACTCGACCTAAAATGCAAAAATGTCTCCTAAAATTTAATAAAGTTTGAAAGATATTTGAAATGCGATTTTAGCAATTTTAGCAATTTTTGTCCATTAAGAAGGATCTATTTTATTTATTTTTTTGTCTGTGGAAATTTCCCGACTTTCTTTTTTGTTTAGAGAAAATCTTTAATTCGGTATTTTATAAGTCTTTTGTTTCAAAGAATTGAAGGCCCAAAAGTTCAACCACCACAAGATTAATACCAAGAATAAATATAAATTTTACCTATAAACTCTATGAAATATTAACACAATTAGAAATCCTATCTATTTACCTACATAATAAGAAATAATATTAATTAAATGCTGATTATTCAATGAGACAAATTGCTGATGTGACATTACAGATGACAGTCAACGTATTTATTTAACAATAATTGCACGATGCACATTGAGAAAATATAATTTTATTTTGCTTCGAGCGACGAGCAAGTATTTAACATAAAAGTTATGCCGTGTTTTTTAATAAGCTTTTCGCTTTAGTTGGCTATATCAATAACAGTTTTCATTTCAATTTAATAACTCTCTTAAATTATACACACCAGCAAAAATGTACAAATCATGTTTAATAAATTACAAGGCAATTAATTATGCAATAAAATTTATATTCTCCTTAGGATATTTTTCAAATGAATACATAGTCGAAGAGAAAAAAAAACCTAATCTTTTCTTGCGCATTGAACATCTTTTCCGGTTCAATTAACGTTATCGCCAGTAATTTCTCAAAAAAAAAAATCTTAAGCAAACATATGCCAAGCGGTAATCAATCAACTAACATCAAGTTCTTAGTTTAACCGAAAATAAAAAAAAAAAAAATTTGTTTTTGGCGTATTATTTATTTACAATATTGATACTAAGCTATATTTTTTTTGTTATTCCTATTTACAGTCAGAAGACACACAAAAGCTTCAGCTTATTCCACTCAAACAGCCACTCATCACGTCTGAGCAATTACAACAAAAACTCGTTCAACCTGAAAATAATAATTCTGCTGACTGTGCACGCATTCAGGACATCAATTTGAAGCACAAACAATTGAACAAAAAGCAGCAGCAGCAACAACAACAACAACAACAGAAGCAGCAGCAGCAACAACAACAACAAAAAGAAAAAAATAACAACCACAACAACAAAAACAATAAAACGAAACCATCAAATTTGAAGAGACAACAATCAACAACAAAACAGGAAAATATTGGAACCGAAAAATTATCGAAACATTTAGCCAATGTAAAATTTGCATTCGAAAGAAACGACAATCATGTTCACGATAATGACGTTCAGCATAATAATAAAAAGACAACGACCGAGATTAAGCAGAACAATAACGAGGAAGAAAAGAAAAAATTGGAAATTGCACAAAATGACAATAATGGCAACTATGATGAGTTGCCGTTAATTAAAATTGACGATATTGGCGACGAGGTAGACAGCGTCCGTAACATACAGTCACAACAACAACAACAACAACAAAACATTGAGAATATTCCATTTATTGATGAGAGTCCTCGAAAAAAGCCAACATATCATGATTCCCGTTATATAACGGTGCAACCGCAAAACATTGGCGGCCATCTACAACAAAATGGCGTAAAAATAATGGAACAAATTCATAATGCGATGGTGCCAAAACGCGATCAATTCGATAAATCTGCCCAGATATTGTATCAATCACAAATGGAATTACCAATCGCCCATCATTTTGAAATGGTCGATCAATTGAATGAGAAATTGTGCCAAGTGTGTCATGAATTTTTGTTGATCTCGTCAAGTGTTAAGTGTTTGACATGTGGTTTTGTCTGTCATGAAAGCTGTGTCGCTACAAAGGTGAGTCATAGAATATAAGTACATTAATATAGAGATAGAGGTAGAGTAAGAGTAAGTTTTATTGATAGATTAATTTGAAATTGGATACAGCTGATGTTACAGCTGCTGCTGATTATGATGATGCCAGTCACGAATTAATATTTTGAAGGAACAGCCACTCATATATGTAGAACTTAAATGATGTTTGACAGGTTACTTGAATTTATTGGTTGTTAGATTTTTTTTCTATTCGTTTTTTCTTCTTAACTGAAGAATAATATAAAAGTAGCACGATCATTAACATAAAGGCATTGCCTATTTAGATTAATATTAATAGAGAATTTTGATGATAACTATCAATAATTTGTATCAATGTAACTAAATAATATGAACTCTTTCATTTTGGTTCTGTTAATGCATTAAAAGCACTTTTAGAATGGTAGAAGAAGAATAGATGCAAAAGTCTATGTAACTATTTAGGAACCGACCAAATGGCTCAGTATACAGCAGGAGGTCCCGGGTTCAAATCCGACGGGGGTGAAATACAAAAATGTATGTTGAAGCAGGGTGGTTAAAAACCGTCTAAATATGTAAATTACATTATCTCAAGAATCCCGATACTTAAAAAAATGTGGGTGTAATGGCATTTGTAAGGTTTTATAAAAGTAAACAACTCAAGTGCTGTATTTTTACAAAAAGAGATTTCAATAAGATAAATGTAACAAGAGGTACTTGAGGTACGGTTTAAAAAATTTGGAATAGCTATGGACCCAAAAAATTGGTCTATGCTGAAGGAGCATTAATGCACCGCCACCCAATCTAATCTATACCGGCGGAATTCTTAGTATTTCCCGTTCTTAGTATTTAACGTTCTCTGAAAGTGTAGTCAATCCAGAATCTATATTTAAAGAAATTTGTCTTTAATTTAAAAAAATATTCTTTGAGTATGCACATTACCGAGATTATTCTCTAGTTACTGAGTTTGGAATCTTTTAAAAAATCATTTAACATATGGTAATAAATGAATTCAATTGAGAATCTTTATAATTATTTATTTAATATTAAATGGTCTTAATCAAGGTCCTTAATCCAATTCAATAGATTACATATGTGAAACTGTGCTAAATGGTCTTAATCAAGGTCCATAATATAATTCAATAGATTACATATGTATGTGAAACCAGTTAGACCACACAAGCATAGTTATTCAAGGGTTTTACTCCGTTTTTTTCTCTAGCAATTGGAAATCAAACTAATAAAGCTTTAAAAAACATGTTGCTCAATGAACAACATTAATCATTGATAATAACGCCACTGCTAAAGCACAAATTATTTTTGAAAAGAGTTTTTTTTTTAATTGTACCAATAGGTTTTTATTTTTCTAAACCTCCAAGATAAAGAAAGAAAAATTGTTTAGCTAATTAAAAAGGCTAAATAATTAATTGTCACAATGCCTGCATATTCTCTCATTTATTTAATTTGTGCATCGTTCTATTGTACTGTTACTATTATATTCTTGTTCATTAAAGCTTTTTCTAATATTTCTTGGATACTAAAACAAAGAACTTCTTTTGACAAATTCTCTTTGAGTTTTTTTTTATATTATTTATAATCACCAAACAAATCATTTTAATAAAAAATTGTAATTAGAAATTTGTCTTAAATGAGGAGAATGAGAAAAATTCCAAAACTATACAACCCAAAAAAAAAAAAAAATAATAGATATCTCTGAAATTTAATTGCATTTAGCTTGTAGTTAATTTTCTGTGTTTGCTCAAATGGATTGGACCATGTGGCTTTCTGATACATATTGCATTGTTACTTATATTATGTAGTGTTGTTTTAAACGCCGAAACAGATATGTACTTGTACTAGGCTAATTAAGTTGTACACATAATGACATAATAATACATTTTCAATTAGAAACAGTACATATTTGTTGTAGAGGCCACTTTCTTGAGATAAATATGTAATTAACAGTTTTTAAAACATTGCGTGGCTAAATTAATTTACCAATGATAGTAATATTAAAATTTAATGACTAAAAAAAATTATTTGAATAATCCGGTCTAAATAAACTGATGGATGAGATGAGAATATTTTCCGATTACTTTTCACACTGCCTATTTCAACCACTTTAAGTAAACTTCATTTCTAAATTAGGTAATTCAAGTATGGTTTCTTGATAGAAAAGTGTTAGGTACACTAGGGTGCGGTATTTGTTTAGTAAAGTAAAGTGCTGGTTGGATTTTGATTGTTTTTCCATTCACTTGATCGATATGGACATTTTAATAGTTTGGGTATTTAAAAAAAAAAAAAAATTATATTTTACTAGAGAGAAAATTCAATAAAATACGTTCAAAATGAAATTGTCGTTCAATCAATTGTCAGTGCAGAACTAGTAGTGGTGATTTTTTTTTGCTTATATCAATGTACCTCTAAAATTCTTACTGCAATCCCCCATAACTCTCTTAATTTTGGCAATATTTCTATAAAGATAATTTTATTTCATGTAAAATTTGTTTTCCAACCTTTTCTCCCTTATAACATTTTTTTTCTAACAAAATGTCGCCCAAATCATCAATATATATATGCAACTCAAAACTGGGTATTCTACGTTGCTATTTTTCTAAAAATTTAATTTTCCAAATACCCAGTTTTGAGTTTTATAATATCAAAATAAAATCCACGCTACGCCACTTCAGAAATTCAGAGTTACTTACTTATTCCCGATTTTAAGACCGCAGATCGGTTAATAACAAAAGTACAGACTACTCCTTAATTAAATTTAGTTTATTTTTTGTTATTAATAAATAAATAATAAAAAAAAACTATTAAAAATGATAAAAAATCACTTTTCCGGCTGGGTATATTTACTGTACTATTATTTATTAAAGTAATTCTTCTCGTTTTGATTTCACTACCTTTATATCGTTAAAAAGCTTAAAAGCTCTCTCTCTATATATATATATATATATATATATATTTGAACGTATCGTGTAATATTATTCACTGGAAGTAAAGTGTGTCTTTGCTAAGTGTAAATTGATAGAACACAGCTCACCATCCATATACAAAAAAAAACCGTTTTTATTTTCGTTGGATTTTAGTTACGAAATATAAAAACAGATGGACGGTACAAGCTTTTTGTTTTGTTTTTTTTTAAATATAAAATTATTAACTCTGAAGGTCAAATAAATGAAGGTATTAATTATAGCATTGATTGTATAATCAATTTATTGTTTACAATTGATTTTCATACAATCTGTTTTGTTGGAGGCAAAAAAAAAATCAATCAAAGTGTACATAATATGACAGATGAATAGAATGCAATTAAATATTAATTTTTAATTCATCATTTCTAGGAGAATAATAGTATTTTTGAATAGGTAATGAGTAATTATACAATTTTTTTTTTGCATACAACGACATGTACCTACTTAATTAATTAGTACACTCAGCATGTACGGATGACTACATTTTAAAATTTATGTCAAGATAGAATTTAAATTCTGTGCTATTTTTTTTAATTTAATGATTTCCAGCAGGGTTCGGTAATTTATGTTACTTGAAGATTGTAAAACAATATATTTTTGTCCAGATTTTTTTGTAACTAATTATTCAATTCTTTTTTTTTTTTGCTGCCAATTTAATTAAAAATGCTTTCCATAAATTTCCACAAATCTTTTAAGTCTGATTTTTAATTTTAATTTTTCAATCTCTCGGAGTTTAAAAAAAAAACTATCACGATTTTCAAAAGTATTTAACAATTGTATTTATAAAATAGAATAAGTACTTAAAAGCATAATTATGTTAATTCATAAACACAGCAAGAGAGAGAAAAAAATTAATTAATTATTTGTCCTAACAAATTATTTATTAGTTTTTATCATTAAACTGTTTACTTGATAAAACGTAAAGGTCACTATTTAATATGAATTGATTACCAACATGACAAAAAACTATGTAAATTATTTATTTATTTTTTTTTTTTTTTTTGAGGAAAAATCTTGCGTTCACCTGAAACAGGTTTAACAAATTACTCACAAAAATTATATATATCTCCATGACAAATTTCGTATTTTAAATGAGGATAAGCCGTACACGATAAAAGAGTCTTAAAATAATGATTTGCCCGTCTATTATATTTTTATAAGTGAAGAAAGTAAAAATTGTCTTTAATGTGGCTTAAAAATAATTTTGTTTTTTTTTTTTTGCTTTTAACTATAAAGAATTTTAATTAGATTTTATAATTTGAACAATGCCGAGGTGAACGGTTGTCGTTGGGCATTATGTTGTTTATATGTCAATTTGAAAAGATACTTAAACAATAAAATTTTTGTCTCTTTTTGATTTGTGCGTTGCTAAATTAAGACTTTTAAAGAAGTTTTACAATAAAAATTGAAAAGAAAATTATTTAATTACATTTCTCAAAGTTTTTTAATAAAACATTTCAAAAATTTATGTTTCATCAAAAATGGCTTCCAAATGGTTCTTAAATGTTGGCAGTCTAATGTATATAAAAAAAAGTGTTGTTAATTCAAAATTTTAGTTAATGGCAATAGAATATCTCAATGAAGGCACCAGATTAATTTTTTTGTTTATAATTCTCTCGATCACCGGGCGATCTTGAAAATTATTAACAAAATCCAGCGATCATCGAAAATGTTCATTTAATAATTATAGTACATCTACATTTGGAAAAACCAGATGAATGTAGGGTTTTTCCACATCAATGAACGCTATAGTTATGAATTTGGAGTGATCTAAGTTGTTGCATTTGACATCCTACTAAATTATGTTTATCTAAGCGTCAATCGGCCAACAGGACATTTCATTTCAGAGTGATCTAAGTCGTTGCATATGACATCCTACTACATTATGCATATCTAAGCGTCAATCAACCAAACAGGACATTTCATTTTAGAGGGATTTTAGTTTTTTTAAGAAAACGATCGCCCATAAGTATTTTCCATTTGTCGTAAAGGTATATGATCAGGCCACGATCTTGATGATCTATGATTAATATCGCCATGAACATATGTATATCTAACAGATATGATTTGCATAAGTGAAATTTAGAATTCGCATAAAGATTGAAAGAATCACGATGTGGCCGGCGGTGCTTCTGTTTTGTAATCCTAGAGCTTTTCAAAAATTTTAATTCATAACTTATATAGTTATTAGAATGTTAAATGTTTTAAAAAGACCCTGTTTTTATTACAATGATCACCAATTAGTTATTAATGTTATTTTAATATCTCTTATTATAATAGTCAGTATATGCTAACTATCGTTTTTATTTATGTACATATTTATATTAAATTAAGTCAATTAAGTCTGGCACCAATTCTAGATTTTCTGATGAAATTTTACCTACCGCATTGAAATATATTTAAATAAAAATTAAAATTATGCGTAATTATTATAAGTAGTTTGGTGTTTTAACCACATATTTGTTTAAGTCGAGAACATACACACATGAATAATAAGAGTGTGTAAAGAAAATCGTTTCTAAAATGAGTGAAATGTCAAATATTATTGCTTTAAGGATTATTATCAGAAGATTGTGCAAACAATGGTTGTCTCTTTGTTATTTGTTTTTTAAATCCTTGTATTCTTGTGTATTTTAGTGTTTTATCTATAATAAGAGTAGGTTATAGGCAAGAGGCTACTTTTCTTCTTTTTTTTATTACTACACTACACTTCTGACTAAAGAAAAAAAAATTCTTACGTCCATAAAAAAGTTATACCTACTGCCAACGAAATAAATACATTTCGACCTTTTCTATTGGTTTTTTGCTTGTGGCGACGGCTCTCGTGAATTTTTGTTTTTCGATATTCAGTTTATAAATAAGAAGGCCGATCTGTATATTGAAAATCACTGGAAATGATTGGAAATGGCCACAAATTGATTTGAAACCTTAATGACCTCAATTAATAATTTCAATTTATTAAATTCACAGTTTTTTTAAAATTTCACAGTTTTTCCTTAGATTTTCGATAAAAGTTCCTTAAGAAAATCATATCCTCTAAACTACTGGATTATTGTACGGAGAACTTTTTTTCCCCTGTTAGCTGCTTCGAATATCTATCGGAAAAAAAATATTTGGCTGATAGTCCATCGATATGGTGAGATATTTCCATAGAAAATAGATTCCATATAGTAAAAGATTTTTTAAAAATCGGGAGATTGAATTTTAGCCTAGACACTGGCCACAAGTTATAAGTAAGGAATTCTATAGAAATCACTTGAAATCTTCACAAATCAATTAAGAACGTTAACATTATTCATTTTAAGATCAAATTTATTGAATTCGGGAAAAAAAATTTTTGGTAAGATTTTTCCAATTTTTTTTTACATATCCCTTAGATTTTCGATGAAAGTTCCTTAAAAAAATCATATCTCCTAAACTACTGGACCGTTGTTCGGAAAACTTTTTTTTCCAGTTAGCGGCTTTGAATATCTATTGGGAAAAAAATATTTGGATGGCCGTGCATCGATATGGTAAGAAATTACCATAGAAAACTAATTCTATTAATTCCAAAAACACCATGTCAGTAAAAGATTTTTAAAAAATCGGGAAATTAGAATTTAGCCTCAAAATTAGACGCAGTTAAAAGCTGAGGCTTGTACGAATCCAAAGATATATAGATGTTAGGTCTATTTCGTCATTTAGTAATTTTTTTAAATGTTTTAAAATTAAATTTCCTTTTTTGTTCGGCATTAAGCCTTTTTCAGGCGTTCTATAGTAAATGTGTTGAGATATATGGGAAATTCTATACAAATTACTTGAAATGTTCACAAATCAGATAAAAACGTTAAAATTATCCATTTTAAGATCAAATTAATGGAATTCGGGGAAAAAAAAATTTTGTTCAGATTTTCCCAATTTTCCTTTACATATCTCTTAGATTTTCAATGAAATTTCCTTAAATATCTCCTAAACTACTGGGCCATTTTTTTTCCAGTTATGTGCTTCAAATATCTATCAAATTATTTAACCGACCGTCAATCGATATGGTGAGAAATTTCCATAGAAAACTAAAACCATAAGAAGTTTGAAGTTTATTCTCGAGACTACCCGGCAGTATTTATTTTGAATTTTTTATAATGAAAATAAGTAAGTAAGTAACTACGAATTTAAAATTGATGCCTACGGACAAGTCCGTAAACTAAAAATTTCCCCTAATGCGGCACATTGTTTTACCTAATTACAAGAACTATTATTGTTGTTATAATAATTAGTATTTGTGCTAATAAACCACATAAAACTATACGTGATTAAAAATGTAAATTTGTTGTTGCTATATTTTACCATAATACAACAAATGTGCTAGTGTTAAATTCAATTGATCTAATTTGACCGCGCGACTTTTTATACCGTCGTACAAGTAATCAACGGAATGCATTTATTTTAATATCGGATGATCACTAAACTGTATGTCCGTAATCCATATGAATTAGGTTACTCTTCCCATTCACACAATACACAAATCCCATACAATAACCGTGGTGGCGATTGTGTCGTATATATTTCGACAACGTTCGCTCTCTCATATGGTCGATGATTCTTGTTTTGTAATTTTCATTTCTAGTTTTCATTTTTTAGACTTAGTCACTAGCTGGCATTACGATCGATGTTAGCTTTTTTTTAAAGTCGGGCGCGCACGCGGTTTTCCAAGGTTTTGTTTATATATAATTGTTTTTGTTTATTGACGTATTTATGATATGTGTGATTAGTTCATGTGCGGTTTTGCACTTGATTCGAATTTTTTTTTTTTTTTAATGTTTAATAGAACTTTGTAGAACACTTTTTTCAAATGTAGTCACGTTACGTTTTTGTTTTTCATTGTATAGTGTTCCCGCCTTTTTGGCGCAAAGCATAAAACATTTTATTAGTAAGAGGATATTTTTAAGTGCTACGCGCCGCTGCTATAAGTATATTAATCACTTAAAATAACATCGTCTTCGTTTTGTTTATACCTATTTTAAAATCTATAATTAATAAAGAGAAGGAAAAAAAATATTTTATCGACATTGGCACACCTCTACTACAGACTCTCTTTCGTAACCAATAATTAACCCACGCGCATTTTTTTTTTTGAAAAGAAAAATTGTTTGACTTAACTTTGTTTTTATAGCTCAGTTTGTTTATGAATTCTTGTGTGTTCAACAACATTTTTTTTTTCTTTTTTTTCTTCTTTTATTTATTATTAAATTTTATGTAGAGCTATTAGATTTTCATATCGGCATATCGCACATTTGATCGCAAATAATGATATTGCAATTATCGCAAGTACCTCCCGGCCGCCATCAGTAACTACATTATAATAATAATAATAATAAATAATAAATAATAAAATGATTCATATCATATTTATAATAAATGTCTGATGGCCTAGATCTGATATTCAAATTACTTGGCTTTGATACCTACTAACTATTTACATTTTATTGTATGTTATGTAGAAATATATTGGTTTGAGAGTTTGTATCACAAAACTTTATATATCATGTGTGAAGTTAAGATTTTATAGTTTGTTTTTTCACACAAGATTTGTTTTCTTTATTGTACACTTTTGTTTGTAATTTTTCTTATCAGATTTTGAACGTGTATATTCTTATCAATCTTCATAAAGAACTGGTAAAGTAATTAAGTGTACCTATACTGTAGCGACATAAATACGCTTATCTTTAAGTTATAATTTTTTTTATGAGCACCTCACACACCACAGGTTCACGTTGCCGTTGCTATCTATTCTCCATTTTGTAAACATAAATTTTATGTAAATATTGTGTGTGGGTATTTAAAAATGCAAGATTAACTATACTTTTGCAAAAAAAAATTAAGAAAACGGCTGCCAAGTAAAGCTATGAGGCTTCCACACTGAACTACCGTTCTCTTCATTTTTTCAACCTTTCCCCAAAGTTTCCCAACCTTCTCCGACTTTTATTTACCCTTTCCCCCACTTTTCCTCAACCTTCCCTTACCTTTCTTCACCCTTGCCCACTTTTGACCCAGCATAGCCACAACTTTAAAAAGATTTAATTGCTCTAATGTATGAGTTCCCAAATATTCGTAATTGTGCCTATATAGATTGTATGGGAGGTCCTATAAGGCTTAAAGTTGGGTCGAAAACAACAACAATTTATGAGAAACAAAAAAATAAAAGTTTTTTGTTTTTGTCATTTCATTGAAATTTTGATTGTTAGTGTGCGAAAAATCCAAAACACTAAACAATAAAAAGTACGTGTTTTTCGAAAAATTTCTATGGCAGGGGTTCGAAGGAGTAGGCCGATTTTCATTATGCCCATTTGCAATGGCAAGCAGCTCGTTCACAAAAAAAAATGACGCTGCCAAAATTTAAAGTCACCAGCTCAACACGTTCGAAAGTTAGGGTGTATATAGGCGAGCGAGCGAAACTACCGACATATTTATTGCAGTTTTACGATTAAAAATGTCCAAAACGTGAAAACAATGCTTCCACATATTTTTTGGTGTGTGTGGAAGCAAAATTATTATAATCAGAGGGAAAATTAATCACATATTGTGCATCACCAATTATATCTCCATAAAATATTAAATTGCGACAAAAGATGTCACTCATCGGATTTAATTGTTCGTGAACGGTTTTTGTTTTTCTCTCCTATCTGTTCTCAACAAACAGAAAAAAAATTTTAAAAATTTATTTTTAAATTAAAATTATGATGGTCATTAAAAGTTGAATTCATTTTATCTGAAAATTTTTGTTTGACAGTTTGGCACGACAAAAAAAAAAAATGGAGAATTTTTAGACACAATATAATTAATTTATGTCAATTTATTGGTATTTTTGTAAGAATATGCAATTTAAAAGCGTAGTTTTAAAAATTATTAGTGAAATTAACACGTGTTCGATAAGAAAGAATGACAATATTGGAGCAAACACGAAAATATTTTTTTCGTGTCTATTTATTGCATTACTTTTGTGTTTTATTTTGTAAATACAAGTTTTTGTTTAGTTTTCGAATTGAATTTATATTTTGGATTTAGATTTTGACATTGTATTTTCTAATATAATTAATTCTCAAAATAAAATATTTTTATTTCCATTAAAGTTATCACTGAAGTCCTTTGAGCTATCCCTTTTTTTTATAATTTTCAATTCTTTTGGCTAATTTATTCATTTTGCTGTAAATTTTCAAAATAAATTTGTCCACCCATTTTTCATGCAAATAGAGGAGCCTTAATTATCCTTAAAAAAAAAATCTATGAATGTCCCTATGTCCCTATGAAAAATCCCAAAATATGTCTGTTCGCAAGTTACAGAAAAAATTCCATGTTCTAAGTGACTTAAAATAGTGACTTAATGGTCAATTTTCTTCTTCTTTTTGTGGCGACACCTATCTAATCTGACCTGATCTAACAATTAGCACAATTGTGCCGTTTTATTACCACTAAATATACATTTATCTCATTAATATGATGAGCTGTGTGTGTGGAAATACAGCAATTGAGTTGTTTCTCCTCAAAACCTTATAAATGCTCGTCATTTCACCTTTAAGCACTGTCATTTTGAGATAATGCAATTTCTAAACTGTTTTTAAGTGCAATACGTTGACTAAAGTGAACACACCAGAGAAAAACTTTTTCATATTTCACTCCAGTCGAATTTGAACGTAGAACTTCACACTAAATCCACAGAGCCATTTGGTCGGTTCAATAGTTCAATAGTTCTGGTAATATATTGGCAGACATGTTTCGTCAACAATAGAGACAAAATCTGCCGTCTACAATAGGAACAAATATTCCGTCAAAAGTGTTTTCGTTGGAATATTTATCAGGAGGATTAACAATCAAATTAGGAGGTTTTCTTTAGAAAACAAATTGATTGGAGAAAATTGTAGAATTTTTGGAGGACATTTTGAAATATTTTTCAGGCCTAATAAGCCGTCATTGCCATCGCTCAAAACTATGAAGTACATTTAAGATAACATAATGGATGTTCCTATTTCCGGCATTACTTAAAGGTGTTTCAATTTTAAATTGAATTTTTTTAAAAAATCTATTTTCTTCCGAATATCTAAAGATTATGAAGATTTGTTTTTTTTTTGCTTAAAAATTTAATAAAAAATTTTTTTGATTTTTTTTTCCGAATTTCGAAAATTATTTTGTATACGAAAAAAAAAACTATTTTCCAAAGATTTCTAAGCCCACTTAGATGGCTTCACTGTACAGTACATTCAATCAATCATTACTTTAAGAAAAGCACCGAATTTAAGAAAACATCTTAGCTTAAATAAAAAAATTCACAAAACACTTCTTTTTATGTACAATCAAATCTAATTAGTACCTACTTAGATACATACTTCCACTTAATTCTCAAATATATATATTTTTCAAAACCGTTTTTCAACTACAATGATTTTTAGTTTTTTTTTTTTTTTTTTTTTTTTTTTTAAGTACCTACTGCGTACATTCCTACCTTTACAAAAATAAGTCAATAATAAAAAAAAAAATCAAAAAGTCATGGATATAATCAAATATCAATTAGGCGCGTATTGCATTAAGAAATATTTTAAAATTAGATTTAAAATCAACAACCGGAAGAGTTATGAAATGATTTTTATTTTCTTTCTCTCTCAAACAGAGAGAGAAAGAGAGAGTCTAAACTACAATTAAAAAATTAATTTGTGATGTATCTGTTTTTAAAGGCGTTAAAAGTTTTCTTTTTTTTTTCTTTTTTTTTTATTAATTATCCCTTTAACAAAATGCGGATAAAATATTGTGTAATTTCTAAAACACATTCTATAACTAACCATTTTCATATTGCGTTACAATACAAATAACATTTTAGAACGGAAATCCGAAAATAAATTTCACATAAGCTTGGAAAACATTAAAATCCCCGTAGCCCCCGTTGTATGTATGTATGATGTATGTATGTATGTACATATGTATGAGCGTTGATGTTAAATTGTTGAAATTGGTGGCGCAATATGCACAGCATAAATAGCATAAATGAAAGTACACACAAAGCAATTAAATGCTGTTATATTGGAGTTATTAAAATTAAATGGGTTTCTATATATTATAATAGTAACTTTGCATGTATATACAGTGGCGAACTAAGCAGCTCTGAAAAAACTAACAGAGTTTCTTACCGGGCACGGTCTAACTAACAGAATTTCTTAAAGCGCATTTATGCAGTCTGGGTGTGAAGGTGGAACCAATCTGCGAGAAACTCCCTGAAACAGCTGAGCATTTACTATGTGACCGCTTGGCCATATCGGGAAAGAGAGAAAAAGCACTAGGAAGCCGTTTGGCGAACTTGTCGGAAATCCGTGAGGCAGCTTGGTCATCGATCTGCTGAAATGGTAGCCAAGTGGCAAGTCACCACCATCTAAGAGGCCCGCCCTCCTTCTAAACTAACTAACTAAGCGGTTACGTAGAGCACCGAAATACTAAAGGGCCCCGAGGTCTTAAAATGTCTGTTCATTAAGATTCGAGGAAAATTAAGGAATTATTGTATATAGAAAAGGAAATTTTAAACCGAATTCAGACTGCCAAAGTAGTAATGGACGAATTAATAAAAAAAAAATACACCAAGACGTAAAAAATATGATTTTTTTTAAAATAAATTCTCTTATTTTTGAGGGCCTCAACATTTTTACTGCTAAGGGCCCCCACTTGACTTGATGCGCCACTGTGTATGTAGTATGTATAGAACAGCTGACATAAATTTTCTATGAATTACTTGCGTTTTGGATGTCTGGTTTGTGTATTATTATTATGTTTTCTAATACATTGGGGAAATGTTTTTCTGCCTTTATTTTTTTTTTTTTTTTATTTTTACAAATAATGAATGCAACATGACTGTCAATAAACGATGACAATTTTTTTATATGACAAAACAAAAATGTGTTATTACTACGTATACATTTAGAAGATAATACAATGCATACTTAAGTAATTTTTTATTTTTGCTGTCTTAAAAAAAAACGAATTCAAATTATCCATTTTGTTTTTAAATACATTTTAATATTTTCAATCTGCTTCATATTAGAAATAATACAAAAATATAAATGAACGGAACCTCCATCAGGCTATCTCTGCAATTTCCGAACCTTTCCTTTATGAACCTAATTTTATCATTGACATTTTTATCGACTCTTTGTCTGTAATATCATCCAAAACTATTAATTATTAATTATTTATTTTTTAATGCTAACAATTTTTTAACATACCCAACCCACAGAAGCAGAAGAAACAAACGAATTGCTTTGTAACACAAAAACCAAAATGCTTCTGGGATGAAAGTTTGTTTAGCTGTACTTGAAGAAAATTCTTATTAAAATTAAAATCACTTCTCAAATCCTTTCATTCCTAAAATAAACTTTGTGAGATTTTGACGGTAAAATGTCCACACGATAAAATGATCACTCGAAACTATAATACCGGTTCTATTTTCGATACAATTTTTTGTTTGTTTGTTTTAGTTGCCCCATTGTTGATTTCTATTCGGCACGAACGAGACAGAAAAAACTTAATAGTTGTTTTCCGGACGCCGCTATTACTGAAATCTAGAATATCCTCAAGAAAAGCTGACGAATTTTCTCTGTAAAAGTTTAAAAACAAGTTCCAAAAAAAAAAAAAAACTTGTCGACGAACTTATCCAAAATATAATTTTTAATAAAATTACCACGTGTTCGTACGATTTTGAAATTACAAACTTTCTATTATTTATTGACCACTACCTACTTTTAAAAAAAAAATATTTTGTGGATTTTCTTCTCATTTTGAAATGCAGCCTTAAATTTGAAGAAATAAACATCTCCAAAAGTCCTCTTTACCTGCTCAATGTTTAACTAAAAAATTTACATAAATTTGTGCGACCTTGTTATTGGGGTGCATGTCCAATCTTCTTTTTTTTCTTTTTTGCCTTTCAAGTATATGTATTTATCTCGTTATACAAAGAAAGTGATGGATACGATGTAGATACAAAATGGTAAATCATTCATAGCGCATCAACATCAACACAGTGCATTGATACCTGTAAAATACCTGTGTGTAAATAGACACAAACCTACGTGAAATCGAAAGAGGTACTGAAATCATCTCCTCCAATGTGCATTTATGTTGACTTAAGCATAAAGAGTGGTTCATTTGACTCTATGTGTTGATACTAAGAAGAGATTTGTTTCTTTTGGTTTTTTTCTTTTTAAATTATAGAGGTACTGAGATTTTTTTGGTTTTTAATGTGGGACTAGTTTACCGGTTGACGTGTTGTCAAATGGCATTTTTGATATCATTTTTGTTTTCCGTTGGTGTTGAACATATGAAATTTATTTTGGTTAAAAAACATTTTTATTTATTTGCTTCCATCCATAAGTAGTGATTTTTAGTGATTTTTTTTTTCTAAACAAGATATTGGGATTTTTAGAGATTTTGTTGCCTTGAATTTATTAAAAGGACATTTTCTGAAAATTTGTTTGTTGTTACGTGCAAAAAATAAAAAGTGTGCAGATTTTTCCATCATCTTCAATTTATTTCACCTACTTTTTGCTGATATCAGGATACAATTCATAAATCATCCCTAATTCAATTCAAATTTGATTAATTTCAACCTCGATATAATTTATTCACCATAATTCATCCATTGCAATTCCACCGTTTATGCCGCGCCATTTGCAATTTACACCAAACAATTCATTGTAGCACAATTTATCCTCGACCCAATCTCACGTATAATTTATGCTGGACCATTTACTCATATTTCATTTCACAGCAATTTCCCGGACAGCCTGAAATGAATAGTGAATTATGTCGGCGAATGAATTGTGCAATTTGAATCGTGTTAGGAATGAATTGTGCCCGGGAATAATAAAATGTGACGAGATAAAAAAATGTTTGGAGTGAATTGTCCACCCTATATTCGATCCCCAAATATTTTTTTTTATTTTCTAAAAATATTATCGAGAATTTCATCCTGCATCGAATTTTTTAACTTTTAGATTAGATTTAGGAGAGCACCGCGATAAAAACATAATTTTACTTAAAGCCTTAAAAAAAAAACTTCTCCACAGAACAGATATTTTCTCATCGAAAACGAGTCACCTACTAAAGTCTTCGGCGCTTTCAAGCTCATTAATAGCAAATTTCTAAAAATGGTCGTATCACTTGTTCCAGTAAATTATTATATGGTGGATGGAAGCAACTATTACATAGCGATGGTGCCCTTCAATATTCTAATTAAACAAACAGAAACAATAATAATTAAAAAAAAAAAAAAATATAAAATAACTTTCCAACTGTAACGATATCTCAAGTGGCATGCACACCACAATACACTTAAGTGTCACTTCTTAATATATAATTTAATAAAAAAAAAAAAAAAAAAAAAAACAGACCATACAAGATATGCCGAATTAAAATTATTAAAATTCTGTTTACACATATCAATATGTAAATAGTGACGTAGATACACCATAGCCTGGCATTATTATCTTATAAATTGCGTTAGTGGGCGAGATCAAACAGAAAAATGTCTCTCTCCCAAGCTCCTCATAATGTCTGTCTATGAATGAAAAGCCAAAGTGTATGCGCTTAGTAATAATTGAAATTGATAGTCTAGTGGTAGTGTTTTTGGGTGCTATTTTCATATATATATAGATATATATATATATATATATATATATAATAATTTTACTTTTATAGCTGATGAACAATTGTTAGTTATGTCGTCCGAACAAATATAATAAAAAAAAGTGTTAAATGTATTGTTATACGCAATGTGTTTTTAGTGACTAATATACTGGAATAAATAAATTAAAAGCTCTATAAGAGTATGACGAGCTTTTAGAGAAAAGTGTTTCTTTAACAAAATAATTGTATTACTTAGTGCAATAAAATTCAATTGGAATAATACACACATCAATGGAGTTTGTTTACAAATATGGACTTATCGGTAAGATAAATTAGATACTCATTCATTCCATTCAGGAAAAAAAAAATTAAAATACATTAAAAATAAATTTATTCTTATCACTAATGAAATCACAAATAAATCGCTTTACGGTTTACCAATACTATAGCAAAAATTATTGAGTAATTGATGGTGTATGTTGCTAAAAAAATTATCTGTGACGACCTTCCCAACCATACGAATAATAAAGTGTGGTTAACAATGTAGTTGTTGAATTGAAAATATATTTATTGATTTTTTACAACAACAAAAAATTAGTACAATTAATTCAATTTTATTGAGTGACAATTGGTTGGTTTTTTTTTCTCGTATTTTTGTGGTAATATTTTGAATGTTTACATTGTAATTCGATTTTAAAATATGGGTAAATAATAATTTTTATCTTTCGTACGTACCATATGGATATTAAGATTAAAGTTAAAATTGCAAAAATTTTATTATTTAGGTGTTTTTTTTTTTTTTTTTTTGGCGCGTTTATAATTTTCATCTTATCTCTTCAGGGATATTGACACATTTATTTTTGAAATCAAAACTACTGATAAAAAATTAAAAAAAAATTAAAAATCCAAAAAAATTAAAAATCCAAAATTAATAATTCGTTCCTTAAAAGGATTAGCCGTTGTGTTTATGTTAAATGATAGGAGTTTCAGAAATCACTCAAAATTAAATAGACAGCTTTTTTGCAATAATTATTTTGACCGCAGAAATACTTACAGGGTGGTGGAAAATATTTTTCTTACTGGAAAAATGAGCCGACATTTTATTTTTTAATATCTAAAAGAATTTTTTTCAATAATTTGTTTTTAAATTAAGGAGATGGGCCATATTTTTGTTTTTTTAAATACGCCATTATAAAAAGAATGTCAAAAATGTTATTGGGGGTTTTTTTATAAATAATCCGATCATACTTACTAAAAGAAATTGTACACAAAAAGGTTTAAAATGAAAATTGACCATTTTTTGTTGTAAGTATCTCTGCCATTTTATATTTTTGCATTTTGTTTTTAATTGAAACAACCAAAAACGTTTTCAAAATTGATTCAAAAATAAAATATCTTCAGCCAAAATTAAGAAAAAAAATCGACATTTCGACAATAATTTGCCCTTTTCAACTTTCGACAATAATAATCATAAACTACATTCCCTTCCAATTACAAATCAATTAAAATGGGTTTGCGTGTAGAGATTCCCATGAAAAGTTCGTGCTAATAGGCGAATGGAAGGGGAACTTTATTTTATGGCTGATATAAATCTTACAATAATTATTTAGAAAATTTTATTCCACTGAATTCCCTGTCTACACTAACACTAACCACATAAATTTCTTGTACACTGTAAAAAAAATTTCATTGAAAATTACTATAAAATAATATTTGAGCCATGATTTTTACATAATAATAGTAAAATTCAATTTTTTATTCGAGTTTATTATTTTACTGATTTTATTGCTTGAATTGCTAATGAATAGATATTTTTTGCGCATTAAATCACATTCATGTGTAATCATTTGATCCAGTAAAATTATGTATTAGGTACCTATAATAAATTCGCATACTAAATGTGTGTAATTTTACTAAAACGAGTAAAATTTAATGAAAAATTGTTTACTGTGACTTTGCATTTAAATTGAGTATAGAAACCAAAGATATCCCTTTCTTATAATTAAAGTATACCAAAATCTATCGGGCTATTGAAATATTTTTAAATTTTAAGGATTTTTTTTGTGGAATTCCAGAATTTTCGTAATTTATCGTTTGAAATGTCTAACCGTAAATCGTAACCGTCAATTATTAATGCATAGTTGAAATTTTCTAATCTAAATATTAAATGGTATTTTTATCCATAAATACATTTTCTGTTCCTGACCTATATCACCTTTCCGTTACGTTTATGTAACTTAAAAGGATTACATTCAAAATCAATTAAAATTCATGTCTAGACATGCAATAAGTTTTCATTATAAATTGCCTTAATATTAAAACGTTTCTCGTATATATAAAACATAATCATACCACCTAAATGTTTGTGTATTGTGTATGTAAAATGCAAATTAACTTTGATTGATTAAAATATCCTGGTGCGATGCAATATGATAAATGCATTTAGATTTTCTATACAATTTATGTGTATATGGTGGGGTACTCTGTGCGGTTATATACCCGGAATGAAATGAACTCACGCCGTTCACGTATTGTACAATATGACCAACACTAATGGTGTACCATGCAATTTAATTAAAATTAATAATCGAAATTTATTCGCCAAACAACTTGGTTGAAATTTTTAGGATTAATATTAACAAGAAAAAAAAATAATAAATTAACAGGGGCGGGCGTTCTGTTAACAAAGTCTTGTATTTTTGAATCTTAAACAATAGGTACCGGTTTTTTTTTTTTTGTTCAATCAAATTTATTCCCACATTGATTTTAGGCAGTAATTTAATAATAAAAAAAACGGGAAGGAAATGGAGACATTATTTGTTGTAATAGCATCCCAGTTAACCTTAAACATCAATATTAACAAATTTTGCGCGGGCCCTCTATTAGCAGAGATGTACTATTAAATACTAGGGGTTATAATTACGCCAATGTGTGAGGTAGAGTTGTATAATTGTACATAGTTGACTGTATTGTGTCATAGCATTCGATCCTAACGGGTCATATAAGTCCCGGTAGAAGTTTTTGTTAAATCCGAATGGAACAAATGTGTTCCACCTTCTCCAGGACCACCACATAGTTAGGAAAAACAACAAAACCTCGGTATGTATCAACTTCAATGACATTACAACCCGGTACTGGTCCTGCTCTCAAGCCAGAATACGTTTCCATTGGTTTTGATACTGCACAGTAAGGCTCCAGTTGCGGATACCCAACTTATTCGCAACAAATCTAACACCATCACTCCATCTTGATTTTGGCCTTCCTTGTTTCCGTGTACCATCGGGGTTGCTTTCAAATATACGTCTTTGAAGACAGTCTTCCTCTCTCGGTATGTATATCGATGGCTTATATACAATACCCGCTAACTCATTTTTATATATATGTACTTATCGTATTACTATTGAGTTAACGAACGGTCAAAAATTGAAAAAAAAACGAAATTTTTGAAACAAACTTTTTGTGATAATTTTACCGTAGATCGCAGGGCTGCATAAACATCAAATGAAATAAAAAAAAGAATCTGTAAAAATGAGTTAGCGGGTATTGTATATAAGCCATCGATATGCTATGGTTGCTTTCCGGTTTCAAAGGGTTAAAAAGAAATTCGAAAGTTATGTTACAGACTTTTTTTGCAAAATTAATTTCCATAAATTTTATTATTCAATTCAAAATAAATATATTTATTAAAGAAACTCCATAACTATCTTCAGGTTTTTTTTTTTTTCCTATACAATTTCGCAAACGAAGCGCGCAAACCTAATTTGAAAAGTATGTTATGTGAAGAATATGAATAATAAATAAATTTATGTTTTCTATTAGAGCCTAATTAAAGCATCATTGCCACTCTGATGACCATACATCAGATAATAATAAAGAAACCACGTTTTGCGCGTTTTTCTCAGATTTTATTAAATAAAATGTGGTTTTTCATAATATGTACACTTACTACGGCCATATGAATGTACATAATGTACTACCACATACATAATAGTAGTTATTGCTTCATTTTCTTGGCGAGAAAAATATTTTTTTTTGGAATAAATTGTTGGTTTAATGTAAAAACTAATTTCAACAGTAATTATCTCATTTGTTTTTTTGATCCATATGTCAACGGGGTCAAGTTTTATGAATTGCGTTTGCATCATGTGACCCGGTCAGATTTGTTTTAATTGGGGGTTTTTTTTTCTTCTAAAATTTATTATGTGTGTGCGTTTTGTGTTAACTAATCATTTGTAGATTACAATTATAATCATGGCTTTGATAAATTTATTTTTGGACATATTAATTAAAATAAATGTAAATGGTCGGTGTAGGAATATGAAACGATGACTTATTATCAGGGTTGTCAAAAGTAACAAATGATCGATAAAATACTGGTATCAAATGTAAATTTTACACGACGAAAATCAAGTTACATTTGTTACCAAAATTGAAACCTATTTTTTAACCCAATGGTTATGGCCAATTCGCCATTTTGAAATATTTCTGAATAATTCTGAATATGTCTTGTAATGCGGGTCATTTCATGTATATATATATATCTGTTAAACTGAATTGGACGTAACAGTATTAGTTTGCTACATTTGTTACATTTGTTTCATTTATTACAAAAATTAGGTAACAAATGTAACAAATTCGAAAAAAAAAGTATTCCTTTAACAATCCTGCTTATCACTAATAGTACAGTGAAATAAAAATGAAACATCAGTCATAACGTGATGATGACTTTTTATACAATTGATTATTAATTTAAATAAAAATCAAATCAAATATATTTACTCAATGACGTCACACATATTTCTGTATTTTTAAAAATATTTCAAAAAGTAAAGTCAATTTTTAAAATCAAATTACTCAAAAGAAAAGGAATAAAAATAAATTCCATCTTTTGATTTTAATATCAGCGCACAATATCAATAATTTTGTCAATTGTTTCTCAATCATGTTGAAAGTTAAACAAATCAGTACAAAATCAATTCTTTTATTTTAAATGCATTATTCAAACTTGAATAAAACATTGTGCGTCCAATTACCAACTTTATTCTTTTAAAATCGTATATAGAAACACGCGCACACACACACACACACACAAAAATCCATATCCAGAGAGAGAGTTTTCGATGGAATTGTTATTCTAAAATAAAATTAAAAAAAAAAAATTCTGTTCAAACAGCATAAACAAAAATTCTAATAATGTTTGTGGCGCTGTTTCCGGAATGTAATTACCATAAAGAAATTTACATATCTAATGAGAGAGATACCTACCTATACATGAACAGAACATACATATGGATATGTATGTAGGTATACTATGTACACCTAACTAAACGTACCTTACATAAATACTATACCGCCAAAAATAAACAACAAACCAAACACCAAAATGCGTTTATTTGTGATTTAACAAACACCTCACTAATTAAATTATTGATTTAAGAATTTTTTTTGTTTTTTTTTTTTTTATTATTATTATTTTCGATCTTTTTCTTTTTCTTTGCGCTTTCAGCCGAAAATCCGTTACTCAGACATGAGTTATATAATTTTCCAGCAATGGCTCAAAGGACACGAACGGGCTGCATTTCCATCGGTCTACAATTTTGTCTATAATCACAATAAAAGCAATGCGATCGATCAGAATTCGATAAAATCATTGGAATCGGATGGAACCCAATCGATCAATAGTCCGGCGATAAATGGCAAACGAACGAAACGGCGAAAAAGTCGTTCATTGGAGCGGAAACGTTCGCGACAAAATGGACAAATCGATACGGACTCGGAGGAAACGGAAGGAGTTGATTCGGTGGACAGTATCGAAACGATTATCGCACAAGAAGATATTAATGGACGATCAGCCCAAAGTCAAGTGATCGTTGATGTGCATATACCAAATTTAGTTTTTAAATTTGATGATACTATTCCGTCAATGTCCAAAGATAATGTACCTAAGAACAATAGCAATTACTACCAAATAGCAAATCAACGAAATTCAAAATTGGATATTAATCATAATACGGTACTGAACGATAAAAATCGACCGAACAGTGGCGACACCACTAGTGAACAACAAAACGAGCAATTATTTCAGAGGATTTCAATATCATCGACTAGTGATGATTCGGATTCAGTTTATGCTACAGTTGAATTAAGAAATTTGGTAAGTTCAAATAAAACAAAATTGTTTAATTTTAATTTGTGGATTTAGTCTTAATTAATTAGTAGTTAAGTTTAATTTTATTCGTTCCCCCCCCCTCTGGTGAATTGACACCAATTCGTAATTTTAATCTCCTCTTTTAGATGCTTTCGTTTAATGGTTTTAAAAAATTGGTTCCTAGCCTCCAGTCGATTCTATCTCTAAAAATTATTTTTTGGAGCGATTGAATTTCGAAAGATCGAGTAAATAATTTTTTTTTTGTTTTACAAATCTCCCTCTTTATGTATGTAACGTTACATACAATTGATCCCCTTCTATATATCTTCTAGGTTTTATCTAGGTTAGATTATGTTCAAAGGTATTTTTAGAGATGAATTTTAAATATTCGTTGAGAAGTTTCTGTTAGTTTATCGATTTACAGTATTTTTGGTCAATATTCCGTTTTTTTAAAATATTATCAGGTCATCAGGTTATCAACATTTTCTTAAATATTGCCATTATAAAATATTCAAATATTTTCTTGATCATCATTTTACAATACTTTCTCTCATCAAATAAAAAAACGCGCTCCCGTAAATAGTTTACAATGCAACAAACATTTAACACAATCCATTCAATCATGATGTCTTCATCTCTCAATATCTATTCTCTAAACAGATTCAATTATTTTTCTAAATAAATTTTTCACATTTCATGTATTTTCTTTTTTAATATGACATGCAACTGATGATGAAACATCAACAACATTCAACAACTAACAATGTCTTCCGTTATTGATCATAAAAATGTTTAAGGTGTTCTCATCGTTCACATCCATTTACAGTATTTGATGCTTCTTGATGTGAACATAACATTTATCTATAGCTGGAATATTATTACAGCCTACGAGTATGATTGCAATTATACATTATATACAGTGGTGGAAATATTTATTGGAACACCGTGTCTTTTTTCTGTATTTTGATCGAAAAGCTTATGGTTTCCGTAATATATTTAGATTAAATTCGTCCGTGATGAGTAAATTATGTTTTAGGTCCATTTTAGGTTCAAACCAGTAAAGAAGGAATATGTAATTGCTAACGCCGATTATAATATACCCGCATGAGTACTGATTTATTCTAGGATTTTGTCCGTGTCTAATTTGTCTTTACAATAAATATAATTCGGAAAATTGAAGACAAATGATTAAAAACCCTAGAAATGACAAAGTTGATTACAGCGCCGTAACGGTAGGTCGTGGAACTTTTCGGTCTATAAATGAAATATTTATTTTTTTAATCTCTTTAATTTTTGTTACATTCATTTTTCTCTAATCCGAATAAATTTCGAGTAAATGATTAAAAACTGTACAAATTACATAAAATGAATTGCAGTGCCACAACGGTAGGTGATGGAACTTTTTTGTCTATGAATGAAATCTTTATTTTTGTATTCTCTATAATTCTTCTCTATATAAATTGTTTATACGGTGTTACAATAAATATTTCCACCACTGTATGTAGCAGGTATAGATATGGATAAAAGAACACCTCTAGCAATAAGAAATAGGTAAAACTGTTGTATTACTATCAATGTTCAATATACTTAAATGTGCGCAGAGAGAGAGATTTCTGTGAAATATTATACATTTCTGAAATCGGTTTTATAGCGGGTCAGTGCGAAAAATCTTCCGCATATCTCACATCAAAAAAAAAAGTTTATGCCTCTCCTTTTCTTTTCAATCATCATCGTCTTGCGCATGCATGTCGGCCATTTTATGGGTCATAAAATCTCGTCATTTTATTCATTATATGTACAAGAAATTGTATGTACACAACAACAGACCTAATTTTGATCAATTTAAACAATTCCTCAATCAAATGAACTGACAAGCAAAACGTTTGGGGTCGAAATCATAAACAAATTGGCTTCAATTAAATGGATCAGTCAAGATCAGAGGAGACCGAACATTACAAACAATTACTTTGCATATGGTAATATTGATAGTTTTTTTTTTATTTATTTCTTTTTTTTTTTTTTAATTTTTTGGGCTGGGGACCTAATGGATCCAAGGCTACATTATAGAAATATGTTCGGTTTTGATTAATGTTTGATTAAAAACATTGCTTGTTTACATTTTTACGTTGAAATAAATTCTTCCATATATAAAATATTTGCAAAACAAGATTTTTCAAAAAAATAATTTATTGCTATCAAAGAGTCAATGTCATAAGGTTGGCATGTAGAGATTTTTGCATAATTATGCTAATTATTGTGATTGATTTGGCTGGGGATTGGATTATAGAAAAGATAGAATTTTTATTTAAATACAGAGGCGTGCGTACAGAGAAGATTCGTATGGGAAGAGTTTTTAAAAATCATCACCTTTTTCTAAAAATACTGATGATGGATACTATGTTCAAAATCTATGGACCTTAAAGGGTTAACTTTTTCCAAAAAATTTATTTTGTAAAAAATGCTGCAAATCTAAAATTATATAAAAATACAAAGTTTCAAAACCATATCTTTAATATTAGGAAAGTTCAAAATTGTGTCACTTTTTAAAAAATCGGCGTAAAAAATGGTCGAGTTCGGTGCCTCACCAATTTTTTTTCGGTTTCTTTCATCAAAATGACGTAAGTTTTTTTGTTAAAAATAGTCTCATGATGATGGGATCAATAATTCTCACGCTTCGCCACTGGGATACTAGAAGTAGAGTCTACAATCATATTCCTACTGGAAGTTTCTGTAGAATATTCCCTTTGTCTTCCATATATTTTATAAGTAGATTCTACTGGAATTTCCCCGTATTGTTCCCTGTAGAAAATAGTTTACCGGGGATAACATTTTGGAAGATTTTGGATTTTAGAATATTGGAAATTTCAAGCAATTAACTATTTTAACCAATTTCTCAACTTTTTTATGAGAATGGCACCTTTTCCGTTTAACGAATTTACATATTCGTCATAACTTCTTAAACATTATCGACATTTATAATGATTATCAAACATTTGAAATGTTTTACGTTGATTTTGTAGTGATTTCAAAACTTATTAAGATCATCAACTTTTTATACAGAATAATTCAGATGATTGTATGAGGAAATTCATTATGCCAGCGGTGTTTCTTCCATATAATAGTTGAACGCTCCTAAAACGACAGACGCTCCTAATATGAATGAAGAAAAAAAACAATAAATTTTACAAAATATTAGGGATCATGTTATACAATATTTTCATAAATAAAATTTTTTCTGGCATGTTGAAAATGTGACTGTGGTTTTAATAAAAAAAAAATAAAATTTTACCATATGGGGCACAACAGAGATTTTTCTGTAAAATTGTAAAAGAAGGCCAAACAAAAAAAAAACCTCCTAAAATTAATTTGGATTGTCGTCAGTTTTTAGAGACTCTTTAATTTACATTTAAAAGGTATTTATCTACAGAGCTAATTAGTTATCTCAACAACTGCCTAATTCTTTCAAAAATAAAATCAAAAATATTTCCGAAAGTGGTATTTCTACACACACCATTTTGAAGAGTTAATATTTCTGTGTGTAAAAACTCATTTAAAACCAACAATTTAGTTTTCGTATATCTAAAATAAATTTTGCCCGAAACAAATAATTGACGTGCTTAACGTTTTTCCGTCCAAATAATTGGTTAACGTCAAATAACTTAAAAACTGTTGATTTTCATCGTAATATAAAGTTTTTTTTCTTTTTTTTTCTCGTTTTCTTAATAATAAAAAAAAAATGCCGCTAAGGTTGTTTTACGACCTTCCAGAGAATGTGCTCAATAAAAGATATAACATTTTAAGATAATCGTGTTTATAGTATTTTTCATGCCGACACACCCTTCTTTGAGATGCATAAAATAAATGTGTGAGAATTTTGAGGAAAATCAATTTTTTTTTTCTTATTTTTTATTTTTTTTTTTTTATGAAGTTCGAAAATAAAATAAAATGTTTCACATTAAAGGTAACAGTAAAATGTTGGTGTTTGTTAAATGAATCAAATTAAATTATGTGTAAAAAAGAGTTGACTGATTTTTTTGAGGGAATATAAATTGTTAATACAGTGTGACGATGATAATGTGACCCTAGTAATACCTAGTAATGAATATTATTAAATTTTATTAATGTTCATAGGTCAAATTTGACTGTATAAATGCCTATTTGTAATAAAACCGAAAACATAACGTAAAAGCCGAAAAGGATAGCATCAATAACGTTAACATTGAAAACGATTTGATCAAAAACGATAGCATCGAAAACGATCTGATCAAAAACGATAGTATCGAAAATGATAGCATCGAAAACAATAACATTAAAAACGCGTCAGTATCAATAACGATAACATCGAAAACGTTATCATAAAAAACGACAGCATCAACGACGTTAGCATTGAAAATCGATAGCAATAAAAATAGCATAAAAAACGATAGCATCGAAAACAATAGCATCGAAATGTTTTTTAACAATTTTATTTTTAGTATTTAATATTTAAAAAAATAAACCAAAAATACTTAAAAAGCCGAAATCTTTAGCATCGAATACATATCATTGAAAAATGGTAACAATAATAACAACGAAATCGAATACGATAGCATCGAAAATGCACTATAACCCTGAATACTAGAATTCAATAATAATAATAATAACGGTGGTCAAATAGTCTTTCTGATTTCACTCAAATTCACCATTTAGTGTGTGCATGATTTAATATGTTGATACCGCCTACAATTTATCGACAATAATATTTTCTATGGGGAATTGTTTGAGGGTTTGGTTACCATCTAACAATTTATCTTGGTTATTTTCGCAGTAGTGTAATATAAAAAAAGACAACTTTTTTACTCAGTCAATGTTATCAACCTCACCACCATTTAAAAAGTATAAACGTAATAAATGTTTTTATATTCTTTAGGTATATATATATATATATATATATATATTATATAACTTGTTTTTTTTGCCACACACTGCATAACATTATTTAGGCAGACATGGGAGCGCCTTATAGCAATTGCAATTGTATATACATTTTACAAACATTATGGTGAATACTCGTAATACGTCGATGAATAGAATATTTTGCTAGGGAAGAAGAAAAAAAAAAAAAAAAACAACAAACCGCAACAAAAATGGTCATAAATAAGGTTATGTTGACTTCTTGTTTCTTAGACTTCTCTTATACATATTATGTAATGTGAATGCAGTTTTCAGTTCATTTATTTATGTACAATTGTACATATAATACCAGATAAATGCTGGTACGTACATATGCAATGTACAATATGTCTGGTACTTGATCTAATGGTAAGTGAGTTTTTTTTTCTCACATGTCTGAATAGGATAAGATTATTGGTATTTAGCGGATTTGTTATGTTTCGTTGAGAAAAATAAATTAAGAGGTTTAACATAAATGTTATATATAAGGACAAAGTGGCGAGAATGTAGTAGCCAATTTTTTTTTATTTGTACAATTTATTTAAAATAAAAAAATAAAAAATTATCTATAAAATAGCGAGAGATAAATAATTTCAGCAATTAGTTCAGATAGAGTTCGTTAATATTTAATTTAAACGGATTACTGTACGAAAATGCAAAATGTCATGTTTTTAGGATGTTTCTTTCGAAATGGCGCTAGACTATAAGAATGGCATCCAAAACAACAATTAAATTTATCTTCTCCACTTTTAGATCGATTTACGTTCTCATTCTAAAAATACATTGTGACCCTCTAAATCTGATTATTTTTCCTTCAATATTAATTCATCATAAATTCTATAATTCGCCAAGCCATTTATGAATTAATTACCCTATATGATAATTCGGTATTCTTTCTTACTTGTAAATTCTTGGAATATACAGTAGGTGTCCAGAAAAAAAATGAATGCCTGAAAACATGAACTGTTCAAAACAAAATGATTAAACATTTCGTTTATATGGAAATTCCGAAAACATGAACAGCGTCCGCTCGAAAACCTGAACAATTTTTTATATTTTGTGTATTTAATACTTCTACTTATCTAATTTACACTAGGTGAGACCTGAGAGTGGTTTTGTCTCAAAATAAACGGTATTCCATTGTCTTTTACTTTTATTAGAAATTCTTTGGAATATTGATAGAGTAATTGTGGAAGATTTTTTCCCAGTTAAAAATAATTTGATCAGAACAAATGGTGTGGTGTTCCAAAATCTACTATTTTGGCAATTAAAACAAATACAAAATTTATAATTCAATACACTGCCTGTAATACCCTCTGAATTAATGTGTAAAGAAAGCGTTTTGTTATTAGAATTGATTGAATTTCACTTATACTTACTAAGAAATAATGAAATCAATGAAATTTTTCATTTAAAAACATGAACAATCGCAAAAACAAGAACTCGCCTCGTTTTATTTTGTCTACTACCTATCTATAGAAATTTCTGTCCCGTATTGTCAAGGGGAGCTGAATTTCATTCTTTTCCTTTCTATTCGTTTTCGTATGTCTTCCAATTTTTTTTTTCTTCGATTCAGTCCAGTTTTCTGGACTTTACTTTAATTTAATTACGTTGCGTTTTTCAATTGTTTTTCTAGTCAGTTCAGTTCTGCGTAAATTTTGATTGTCAATTTTTATTCTTTTTTTTTGTGGTTGTTGTAAAAAAAAAAAAAAATTGGCAAATTTTCAAAATCTCTATCACATCCCCGGCATAATTTTAAAACTTAATTATTCATTTATTATAAATAAGTAATTTTAAATATAATTAATAAACCAAACAATTTATTATTAACCATTAAATTAGCTTCAATCAATCTTCTAAATAGAACATTGACTTACCTTAGAAGCTTCTAATAGATTACAATGTTAAAAAGCCTTTCAATATTTAAAATGGTTTTACTAATAGGTGGATATTTTGCTATCATCAATCATTATTTACCATGAGTGACTGACTGCCTCTGCCTATTCCACAAATAACAACAGCAACAACAACAACAACAACAAAAAACCAAAAAAAAAAAAAAAAAACAGGTGTGGTACTAAAAATGCCTCTCTCATGACCTTTACCAATCGTCTTCGAATTATCTGTTTAATGACCGTAATATATTGAATGATTGCGATTTATACTTTTCAGCAATTTATTAAGAAATAACAATCGAATGAAATGGCATTTTGGTATTTTTAGATATTTCTATATACATGCATACATACATATATACAGTGGTGTGCAATGAAATAAGTGTAAGCCATATTTTGTATGAAAAAGTCGAAATTCAGTTATTTCTCCTACTAGTTGGGATTGATATCTAAGAAATCTATGAATGCCATTATTCTTTATTTTTAAATGCTAATATTTTCTGAAAATATGGACTTGAAATAACGACAGTTGGAAAAATTGGGAAGAGTTTGACTTTGTGCAAAATTAAATGCTAAGAAATGCCTAATTCATAGATTTCTTAGATATCAATCCCAACTAGTAGGAGAAATTGGTGAATTTCGACTTTTTCATACAAAAAATGCCTTACACTTATTTTTTTGCACACCACTGTACATACATACATTTCATGTGTAGGTTCTATGTATTAGTGTAGTTGTAGATATCTTTATTTCTTATTGGAAAAATATAAATATGGCATTGCCTATCTTGATGGAAATGTCTTTTTCTTTTTATCCAATTTTTTTTTTATATTCTTTACGCGCTTATAGGAACAAAAACGAAAAAAAAAAAAAAAGCGTAACGAAAGCTATCAATACACCGTAACATATCTATACGGATAGTGTACCTTTTTATACATAACTATATTACATCTTCTATGTTATATGTAGGTAATTACCTTCTATCACGGTAGCCGGAATTTGTATTTATATACAATGTACATTATAATGGTCGTATATTACATGTAGTTAAAATGTAATTTTGTGTAATTTATTATGGGTGTTCTCCTACCTCTGCACAGAAAAAAAAAAAAAACTATTTAATTTATCATTTTGAATTAGAAATTATAC
The DNA here is from genome assembly GCA_026745375.1 of Platyura marginata. Classification (NCBI taxonomy): domain Eukaryota; kingdom Metazoa; phylum Arthropoda; class Insecta; order Diptera; family Keroplatidae; genus Platyura; species Platyura marginata. Next base: position 32,868 of record JANSTT010019488.1, read on the forward strand.
GCGCAAATCTATAATTATTACGCCGGCACTATTATTTATTAATTTCGTTTCCTTCATGGGATAGATCACCAGCACCAGTTCGTCTTCTTCTTCTTTTTGTATAACATGTAGGTAATCGAAATTGACTAGATGCAGAAAGAACTCTGGCCGGTAAAATTCTTAGAAGTGATCATTTTTTTTTTTTTTTTTGGAAAAAGATTTTTGGCCTCAACCAATTTTTGGGTTGAAAGTTTTTTTTTTTTGTTGATAATAATTGGATTAACTTGATTTTGATATTAAATGAAATTCTGGGCAAAGAATAATCTGGTGCGGGCCTTCATGTTAGATGATTTGGTGGCTGTAGCACTTTTATAAGTGATCACTTTGAATATGCAAAGAATCTTAACTCAGCTAACTTCACGGTATATAAAAATGACGTTGAAATGTCAAAATAATACCCATTAGGGAATCACCTCTAGACAGGTTATTTATAGCATAGTGTCAATAATTCTTTTTAATTTAAATTCTTTCCAACATAAATTGACTCCAATTCTGCCTGATGATCGTCTTACCATTCAAATTGCATTCAATATCACATTTCACTATAATGTCTTTGATTTTTAAATCAAAGACACAACGTGTATTTTCTTATCCAGTTTAAGGTAAGAGAATAGAGGTAAAGTACTTCCATTATACTATAGTAAAAGACTGTTGCAGAAAAGCGGTATGTCCAAATTTGGTGTGAAGAGTCCATTTTCGGAAATAAAACGGTTTATAAATATTTGTTAAGGTCGAAACAGGGACGTAGCTAAACGTTGGCATTTTAAATTGTATATTATCAAGATAAGTATGTGATTTATGTTTATGATTTTCTCTTGTGGATTGCGGATTTACTAATTTGAGGCTAGTTATGTGGAAAAGTTTAGTTATTGGTAATAAATACGAAAAAAAGTAAATTAAAAAATAAGTTCCTTAAAAAAGTAATTGGACTAGCCTTACGTAGGTACCTAAAATTTGTCTTTTTATTGAAAATTTGTAGATTTTTTTAGGGGTGATCGGTATACCTCGACCTTTATTTAGATCAATTGTGTCCCCCTTCTTACTTTTATGTTCATGTAGCCGCTCCATTATTTAGAGTACCCCCTCAAATACAGTTTCTTTTGGGAATTTTAGGAACTTGAGTGGATTTAGGAACGGAAGGTCTTTCTCGGCCAGGCAGTAGTTTTCCAGATAATCGCTTATTTTCTGGATGTAAGTAGATATATTGGGGTTTTTTTTGTTTCTTCACAGAATCTGCACGTTCCGCTTTCTTCCAGAGCCTGCTTCCTTAGGTAAAGGGACCTTCAGCCTACAATAGCCTGTCAGGACTCCCGTTAGCATCCTAAGTCTGTTTTTCCTGTCTTTTTATTAACTTTTACTAGAAATTTTCTGCGAGATAAGACGTATATCCGTAAATTCTGGATCAGAACCGATCTATAGTTTCATATTTCCGGGATAATACTTTTCTGTCGAAGAATTTGAAGAACATCCACGAGGTTTTAATATCAAGGGCAGTTTTTCGTCATCCAATTATTTTTGACTAACCCTAACAATTGCTAGATTGGACTCTAGATTGGTCTCATTATAGAAATTTTAGAAATTATATCGTCACTAAAAATGTTCAAAAAATCAAAATCAAATTTTTTTAACTAACACGCACTCAATAAATAATCTGTTTGGTCTACCTTCATATGTAGTTTTAAATATTGTAAATTATTTTAATTAAATTTTCATTTTCATTTTGTTTTTCGAAAATCACCAATAAATTAAAACAAAGCAAAATTACAAAAATCTCAAATTAATTTTATGGACCAATACATAATAATCTGTGTTTTAACAAAACACAAAACACGCGGCTGATGTGCAACGTGCACCGTGCAACCTACGCAAAAGTATCAATTACCCCAAAAAAAAAAACAAAACAAAAAAACTAATTCGGCGTCTCATTTTTCAAACAGTGTTGAAATTCAACATAAAAATATTTGCAAAATTAAAAAAAAAAAAAAAAAAACTCAAACAATTTCATAAATCATAAAAAATCTTTTAAACAAGCAAAACGCTTCGAACTAATTATAAACTATATGCAGATTGTAAATATGATCGTGGTGCTTTTATTTACAAACATTAATTTTAGAAGATTTATTAATATGTGTTGGTTATAATGGCCACTATATGTATTAGTTCTCATTCTCATTTATACATTAATGTGAATACTATAGTGAAAACACACGTATTATTATGAGCAGCAAATGAAAATAAATAATAATAACTTCGGATCAAAATACATTTTGTACTGTTATGAATAGAGAGGATATAGACATAGCAAAGTTGTGTTATAATCATTTAGATATGTGATGTAGATTATATCGATCGTGATCGTTAATTAATTATCTTGTTTTTGTTTTTTTGTTGAAGATTATGATCAATAGAGAGAAGATTTTGAATTAAATGTGTAATAAATGCATCTGAAAATATCATAAATTGTTAAGAGATATTTTCTATATATGCAACGGTGTTTATTTTAAAACTTGCAGTCGAAATTCTTTAATCCTGATTCTAAAAAATTGGTTTTTATTTATTGATCACACGACATTAAATAGAAGTAGAATTTAGTATAGCTACAGATTTAAAGATAATCTCTGTTTTCAAAAAATAAAAAAAAAAAAAAAAAAAATAAAATAAAACTTAAGTGTGCTTCATGGCAATATTGTAGGACCAATATTTTTCTATTAAAATGTTAATGACCTTAATTATTTGCCAGTCGGTATATGTCAGATTTATGTGTTTGACTTAAGTATGCTTCATGGCAATATTGTAGGACCAATATTTTTCTATTCAAATGTTAATGACTTTAATTATTTGCTAGTAGGTATAATGATAGTTTTCCGTTTGATGCAGTATTGTAGCATCACTGAAATTATGACCAAAAGCCGATGTATGCACATTAGACCAATTGCCCGATTCTAGTTCGATGAGATATTTTTCTCACTATGCTTATTCTATATTGTGAGAAAAAGATCTCATCGAACCGTAATTGGTCTACTTACCACGATTCTGGTTTGAGGAGATAATTTTCTCACTATATCTCATTTCATAGTGAATATCCCAGAAAAATATCTCATCGAACCGGAATTGGCCTCCAAATATATTACATCGAACTAGAATCGAGGTACTAATCCAAAAAACAAACAAAAAAGAAGAAAAGGAAATGAGAATCTTAGATGAGATCTCACTTTTTGTTGTTATTGCTTTTTTTGAATACATTTTCACTCAAAAATTTTGTTTTCCACAAAAAGAGAATTTAGCGATGACTTGGTTTAAATTTACTGTACGCTACAAAACATTAATTAATAGTTAGATTTATTGTTTTATTCTTGACTAATTGGATCTCAATTTTTTTAAATTTTCTCTTATATATTCCATGATATTCTGAAATTTCTAGAATTCAAAAAAAAAAAAAAAAAAACTGGAACACGTAATTTATTTCTCTCGGATATGGCGATCTCAATCTGTGGCCGGATGGGTGGATTGCGCTTAAAACTGGACATTTTTCTATATAAAAATGATTAATTAAACTAAAATTATCATCGTATCTGTACTAAATATACAACTTGAGGTTCCATGAATCATTTTAAATTGTAATTGTAAATTGTAATGCTGTGCTAAAATGAAAAAAAAAAAAAAAAATCTAGACTATTCCAAATTACAATTTATTTCGATTTCGATTTAACAAAAATTCCACCGTTTGCCATACTCTATTTACATAAATTGACAATTGATTAATTGATCAATATTAACAAAGGTTTAGTGCAACGATTTAATTTTAAATAAATTTACATCGGGTGATGTAATGCATTTATGTATATTGCAGTAAACAACAAATTGGTTTGGAATGACGGTTTTCAATTAATTAACAATTAATCAATTTAATCCATGGTCATAATCGCGTGCTAAAATCTTTTAAAAACCAGTAGCAATAATTTTGAATAATTATATGCACATTGCACATGCATAATGCACATTTTAATTTTAATATTGTGTAAATTTGTATCATATTTGACCCATATCCAGTTAAATGGTTGTAGATAAATAGATCGTAAGACACTTACTTGATTTGGTTGTTCATACTATTGAGGTGAAGTTAGATAAGCACGATCGACAATATCTGGGAGAGGATAAGAAGAATAAATCCAGATATAGAAATTGCATTTTCTGGCACATTCGGTTTTTTTTCGGACAGATATCGTCATGTTTAAAATATAATTAAGGGGGGCTGCGTATTTTTTTTTTTTACTTTCCCCTGCCAAAGCACATTTAGTTGGGCAAAGCTTCATTTAGATCAATAGACTGAATTTTATAAATTTTCGCCAGGAAACTTGTCCGTTTGTCTTCATTATTGTTGAATGAAATCGAAGGGTACGTTTGGAAATTATTTTTTTACATTTTAGTCTTAGAGATCAAATGGGTCAGCAATAGAAGTAATATGTCCTTGGAACGGGAGGTCACCGGTTCGATCCCTGCTTTGGGAGTAAAATATTAAGTGTTGTACGGACTTTGAATCTAGGGCCGTGTAGTTCTTCGTATTCCACTTAAAAATGCAGGTCTAAGGCATCATTTCAGGGAATAACTGCTAGTTGTCGATTTAGCGAAGGAAAACACTTCAAATGTTAAAAATATCTTGAAGAAGTGTGATAACTTAGCAATTGGAGTATTTTCAATTGAAATATTCCCAAAAAAAGTCCAAGTTAAGGTTGATTGTGATGTGATCAGCAACCACACAATGTAAAAATAACCCGCTGTGAATGCTCTTTGAACAAGCCACATTGTGGCGTCCTAGGAACAATAAATCCTAGAGATATTATTTTAGGTCTTACTTATACAAGTATCTGAAGGAGAATGAAGGGGACTAGTCAAAAATGGGACTGATTCACAACACAAAAAAATAGACACCCTTCAAAGGACATCGATATCCTGTTTCTATATTGTTACCAATTAAAAGCTCAGTAAATTCTATACGGGTCAGTTCAAAAGTCATTTAGTCACGATGGACTTAGTGACCAGGAAACTTGAAGAAGACACTATAATGATAGCCCCATCTGTAAGGTTATTGATTTTTTGGACTGAACTAATGCAAGAGTATGGACGTCTAATAGGTCCATCGTAATTTTTAGGATCTCCTTCCTTCTTAAAAAAATACATAAATTAGGTGTCTACTATCATCGTATTCATCAACTTTAAATCCAAATATTTTGAATAAAAAAAAAATATCATCACACAGATTATACTGTCCCTGTTGTTCTACCTGGAATATTTTTATATACCAAAAAGATTAGATATTAAATGTCAGATAACCAACTAAATCCAAACATTACCTACTGGCGTGTATACATAAATTGAAAATCGATATTTTATACAGAAATTTGTTACAACTTGTCAAATAGTTTCTTATAATTTACATTTAGAAGTAAATTTATGTTTAACATTAACCTATAATCAACAAAAATTAAATATACTTAAGTGAGAGCACATGTTGCAGTCATTGATGGTAAATATGCAAATACTTACCTCTAACCAGTAACATAACATTTTGGCGTATAATATACAAGAAAGATCATGCACATTGTAAATCGTGATCAAAATTTTATTATAGATCGTACGTTCAAGAAGTATTACTTATGGGTAATTTTAGTAATTTTTGTTTTGTTTTTATTGTTTTTATTGTTGCATACGTATAAATTGTTTATTAGCATATTTGCATACAATTATAAGAAATTAAAAAAATTATAATCAGCTTTATATGTTATGCATAGATGTGTCTTAGAGTATTGATCTTAAGGAGAGATTCTATGTTTTTCTCATAGATTTGTTTATTTATTTTGGGACTCGATCAAAACTAACCATCAAAAACATTTTGACGACAATTAAAAATTAGATGCATCCTTTTTTTTATAGCAACAATTCTGAATGACTTTTCCTTACAATATTTCTTAAATTTGCGATAAAAATTCCTATCTCCTAAATTCATATCTCCTAAACTACGGGGCGATTGTTCGGAGAAATATTTTTTTTCAGCTGGCTACTTCGAATATCTATCGGAAAAAAAATATTTGGCCGACCGTCCATTGATATGTCGAGACATTTCCATAGAAAATAGATTCCAAAACATTATATTGATAAAAGATTTTTTTAAAAATCGGAGGATTGAATTTTAGCCTAGACGCTGGCCACAAGTTATAGCTGAGGAATGTACAAATCCAGCGATATATAGATATTGGAGTTTATCTAGCCGTTTAGTATTTATTATGAACTTTCAACACTGAATCTTGATTTTTCTTTCGAAATTTTAGCCATTTTTCTAATGTTCCATAGTAAAGTACACTAAGACCTCGATTTGCGTCGTTCCGATTTGCGTTATTTCGAAGTTGCGTCGTTTATGCGTAACTATGAATGAAAGATCAGTTTTTTTTTATTCTAATCATTATGTGCTTCAATTTGGGTCAATTTTCACTGTCTTCATGACAATAGATTGATTTAGATAAGATCCATTAAAAGAAGTTCTATAGAAATATTATTTCGATTTGCGTCAGGGCTTTCTTTGGAACCAATTAACAACGCAAATTAAGATCTTGGATCTACAGTAGAACCTTGATTATCCGAGTTTCCGTATTAACCGAGGTGAATTTAAAAAAAAAAAATGTGTTCGATTTGAGCCAACAGAAAACAAAACACGTAGTTTGCCGTGTACATCCTGAAAACATATCAGCTCCTTATCCATACGTAATGGTATGGGCGACGTTTATCCAATTTCTTTTATTGGAGTATATTATCAAACCTTCTTTGTTTATTTAAAACTAAATTATTAATTATTAAAGGTAAATAAAATAGAGTTTGAAGTAAGCATGGCTCCAAATCAGCCAATAAAGACATAAATGACCCGGGAAATTGTATTGTAATGGTTTTCTCACGGCTTACCGTATTAACCGAGTTTTTGGTTATCCGAGGTCCCAATTACCTCGGATAATCGAGATTCTACTGTATATGGAAAATCACTGAAATTGTCAACAAATTCATTTGAATTGTCTAAACGGATGAAGTTCTAGAGCTGTCTAGTTTTTGGAACAAATCGGATAACGTTTAGGGGAGATGAAGGGTATAGAGCCAATTGTTGCCTTTTAATTTCAAAATATTTTCTAAAAATTAACTAAAAACTGAATACTTAAAAATAAATAAAATATAAAAATAAATTAAATATACGAATTTTTATACTAATTATAATATTTTCTATTTGTTTTAGGTAAGTTGAAATTAAATCTATTTTCGCCATATTAACTAATAAAACATATACTGATGGATAAGGTAGGATTGATTAATTGACACAAATTTTTTTTACAATTTCTACCAATAATGTTAAAAAGCCATAATATTTAATAATTCACAAAGTAGTGTTTAGATATTGTGTGAAATACTTGCGACACCATGACACTACGAAACAAATTGGCACTTGCCAAATATTCGAAAATAACTTTTTTGTATAATATTTTGTTAATCATCAAAAAGTTATTTTTAAATTCGTTGATTATTTCACGTTTACAATAAAATTTATTTTCCACCATCAATTACACCACGAGAAAAATTATTTTTAAACGCCACAAAATATGATGAGTACCAAAAATCTATTTTTTGCTAATTCAATTGATTAAAAAGTGTCTATTTTTTTTACATTTATCATTTATGTTTATGCTAAAATATAATTTTTTTTTTTTCGTTATTTTTGTACATAGACAAACACCGTTCCGTTGGAATGGCCTCAATTTTATTTTTAAAAATTCAATTTTCATTAGTTCCAATGTCAAGATCATATTCATGCATAATAATAATGGGCCACATTCTGTAGATGCGCTATATTTTAATGTTCTATAAGTGTTCTAATAATAAAATAGTTTAAAATGATGGCCAAATTCATTTAAGCAAATTAAAAATGAAAAGATAACAATTTATTTTTATTTATTTAATGGTCCACACTTTTGTGCATTTTTTTATTTGTTCTTCTATAAATAACCCAACTACATAACTGTACAAGAACATACATACAAAATATTCTATACTATTTCATTGTATAAATGTTTTGTTTCCTTATTTAAAATAAATTCTGGTCTACCACACTGAATAGATATAGATTGGTTAGATACAAAAAAAAAATAATTCCCATTCTAAAATTCTAACCCTGCCCTCTGTCTCATTAGTAAAATTGCCCGCATTAATGTCCATATCAATTGACCGTGTTCAATTATCTTGTTAAATTTTGGCTCAAAAAACAATTGCCATAAATTTACTGTTGGTATATTTGTGCAAACTGCAAACCATGTGCTGCGACCATTATTTTGTTGGTCGTATTGTTTTATTAGTTTGACACTTGTCGTTCACCTGAATGTTAAAATGTCCTATATGTCGGTCTTTATTACCACATAATAACGACATAATTTTAGTAAAACAATGCAATTGTTCAATTCGACGATACAGAGCCAAAAAAAAAATCTTTTTGTCTTTTTTCGCCAACTGATGGGTACTTGGAATTTTTTGTTCAAATATTGACCAATCGATTTAGGATCATTAGATTAAAGTTGAATTTGAAATACTCGCCGGAATTCGTTCAAGGACATTTTTTTTACTAAACACAAAACTGAACTCTATACCTCTTTGACACAATCAAAAAAAAAAATAAAAAATCATTTAAGAAAATATCTAATGGAACACATTTTCAAGGCGCAATAAACACAAATTTTCAATATTTACAGGGGTGTAGCGCTAAAAATTAAAAAAAGGAGTTATACCTCTTTGACACAATTAAAAAATTAAAAAATCAGTTAAAAAAATATCTAATGGAACACATTTTCAAGGCGCAATAAACACAAATTTTTAATATTTACAGGGGTGTAGAACTAAAAATTAACGGGCGCTAAAAATTAAAAAAAAGGAGTTGTATCTTCGTTTTTTAGTGAGTTTTTGAATTAAAAAAAAAAAAAAAAACTAAATTTATAATGGATTCCGAATATTTGTGTTACGTCCGACAGATTAATACCTACGAATAAAAAATATTTTTTTTTTATTATTATTCTTTAATTAAAAAATTTATTATTTTTATTTCGCTCCTATATACCCACACAAATTAGTCACCTGTTTTCATTAATTTAATTAATTAAAAATACTTTTCAGATTTAATCTCATTTATAAAGTAGCAAAAAAGCCTTTATAACAATTGAGAGATAATAAAATTTCCAAAAATAACATTTTGAAAGTATATTGGCCTATTTTTTTGTTTTTTTTTTTGTAAAAGTTGGAATACAACAACAAAAAAAACCTACTAAAAAAAACCATTGAAAAAGGCAAAAAAACGATAAATACAATGAATTACACTTAATTAAATAAATTTTATATTTATATACACCCACAAATATTACATTTTTCACATCATAATAATAATTTATCGTAATTTATATTATAGGTTATATATAGGTAATATATAAGTAATATATAGGTAATATATAGGTAATATTGAATTTCTAAAGTAACACCACAACAAAAAACTGTAGCCATATGCAGCTGATTATGTGAAAGCTCAATAAAAAAAAACAGTTCTTTTTCAAATATTTATTCATCAATTAACAAACTATTTTGCGTTCATTAAGTATATCGTTAATAAATGCAATATTTATTAGATACAATATAAAATAAATTCAACGTTATGGAATTAATTGCATTATAAATATGTAAATTTTATTACTATTAATTGGCGATCAAGGTAAAAAATGAAAATAAGTCATTGAAAATTTATGGCTGTTTTGTTTGAAATATGTTGTTGTTGTAAAATCGTTCGTCGTTTTTCCAAAAAAAAAAACAAAAAAAACAAAATAAATAAATAAATAAAACTATGTTTTGTTGTTATAGTATTACGAGCCGCCATTATACATTTACCTATCGATACCATGACGGGTTTTTTTAAGTGCAAATATTGATACACAAATATCTTGCTTCTTTTAAACCTTGAAATGGTTTTCGTTTTTAAAATATGTGCGCAAGTAAATAAACTCTAATTACATCATATTGAACATATTTGTTTTATCGCATAATCGACTTCTATGTATAATGAAGTGTTTAAAAAAAAAATTTATTTTGCGAGATATTTTGTGGTATTTAATGACTTCACAAGTTTATCGGAACTAAGAAAATAGACGTGAATTTACAGCTTCTACAGGGAATCATCTGACTTAGCACGTTAGCTACCGCTTGGAAATTTGTACGGATTGATTTGATTCTGTACGGCCAGCGAACAATTTTTAAATAACTATCTTCGCCGACGAACATTTGAATTTGTTGGTGTGAATTTGAATTGTAGGGCGCCAGCTGTATAACCAAACATACGGCAACCTTGAACATGTCGCGCCGATGATAGCCGGCTGTACATGTGACCGTTAACGTCTTCATTAATTTTATTTAGAGATTAGTTCAATATGTTGTAATATTTAATTTATTGGTCCTTCGAGCCGGATATGCTCTTTAGAGACGAATATTGGTCAAATTTTTTTGGAAATTCAAATGAATAATTGAATTTCATCAATCTTGCACATTCACAACATATTTCCCTCACTGACATGTTTTCCAGAATTTTCCTAGTAGTTTTTTTTTGTTACTGAGATAATATTACCGTTTTTTATCGATTTCTTAATGCTGTCTAATTGAGATAATTTAGGGAAGATATTAAATCCTCTATCCATAGCTACATACACAAAAATAGATTAGTTAAGCAAAAAATATTTGTTTTAAACAGCGTTTGGTCTTTTGTATATATAAAAAAAAATCTGATTCTCAATTCATTTTGTCCATAAACACTGAATTATTCATTAGTCTATTTCTTTCGGTGTTAAAATTTAAATAAAAATGTCCACCGAATACAAATTAAGTACAAATCAAAGCAATTTTTTTTTTTTTTTTGTATTTTTTTGTTTGCACATATTTTTGGCAAGCATTGTATGTGGAACACAAAAACATATATCATCAAAGATTTTCTATATTTTGTTTATTTATCAACAATTTATCTTATTTGTTCATCTTTCAGGCTAATATAAATGGGTACATGATATGAATAAAATTACGACGAGCACAATTCTGTGTACTTTTGATTTTCAAGTGTTTTGCACATCCCATATACATATATATACGAGTTTAATATAATTAAATGCTAAAGAACACGTCATGTCCAGAAACTGTCTATACATTATTTATTGCACTTCGTACATTTATGTGTAATGCAAGGGAAATGAAGTGTTTTCTTAAATACGTCAATTAAAAGTTAAATTACGCTGTCTCTCTTTGAACAATGAATAAAATTGTTCAATTAAGTATTAACACTAATTCTTGGAAATAATTTATTTTTATCAATTAATCTATAGTGGTCTATTTATGTATGAGTAATTATGCGTAAATATGCACTAAACATATTTTTTTTTTTTAAATATGCATTTTTTTCTAGAGACAAATTTAAATTTTTTAATCAAAATTATGTAAATGATCACTTCAACTTAATTTAAAGATGTAGGTACATACTTATGTAGTATGATTTTTTAAATTTTCATTTGGCATAATGAAAAAATGAAAATAAACGAAGAATTTAAAATAAGTTAATAAAAAAAAGATGAAATGCAAATTTTTAATAGAAAAATAGCTGTTTTTTTTATTTTTAATTAAAGTGACAATTTTTGTCTGATAATTTCTTAGGTTTTTCGATGTTGATAATAAAAATTAAAAAAAATTATTAAAAAAAATCACCACAGAACACCGAAAGACGAAAGTCTATTTTTTTTCTTCAAAATGGCACTGAAATTTAAGATGCTCAGATAGTCTTCTAATAGAAAATAAAATCTTTGACAATTACTGTCAATAAAATAATTTGTGTCATTTTTGTTCGTAATTTCTTTGGCAAGAATAGATTTTTTTTTCGAAATTTTAAAATGGCCGATTTTCGTTTTCTGTCATTTTTTATTGTTATGATTTTATGACTTTTATGATTTAGAAAACTCTAACGCTTTTTTATTACATATCTACCTACATACCTACTAAAAAATTAAAATTTTTAAATAATTAAGTAAAAAAAAGTTTTTTCAACACAGCCTTATTAAAAAATTACCCAATCTCCCCTACTCTACATATTCAATAGACCAAATTGATAAAAAAAAATTTACCTTAAATAAATGGTGACATTCTGATGGTTAGGTACTTCTCGTATTCATAATATTCTGTATCCTCAATAGAATTGGGCATAGTGTTTTGAATTGCATAATTACTAATGGCCATAAAATGATTAAAAATTATAATTTTTTTATTGATACCTGGGTACCTATATACTGCCCACTGCCCTATATTGATGAAGGAAACGATAGCAATAACTTTTTTGTTGATATTAAGTTACAAATTATGATGTGACTCAATTTTTTTTTTTTTATAATTCAATCGTTCCAAAAATGTATTTCGCCCACCTTAATATTTAGCTTTATCAATTAAAAAAATCTTAACTCAAAATATTTGTCTCTGTCATAAACTACAAATCAGGAAGAGTTTTTTTTTTATATGAACACCTGAATATTGTTTGTAACAAAATGTCACGCAACTGTTTTCCTATTACGGACATACAATTTCCGATTACAAGATTATCCTTTTTAAAAGATCAAAAATTTAAACCGCGCGGAGTAATTTTTTTTTTTTTTTTTTTAATTTGTTTCTTTTATGGTCCAATAAAAACAAAACCAAATTTAATCCAATTTACTATAAATTTAAAACACTGTGTGTTGTTCCCGGACATATTTCTTATTCATTTTCAGATATTTAAATACAATTTTTGTGTTTTGGTTTATCAACTTTGATGATAACGAAAAATACCAACAACATTTTTATCAACAAAACTATAAATTAAAGGTGTGCAAGGGGTACAGCCAGGCCCAGTGATACTTTATATCGAGAAAAATAAATTGAAAACAAATTTTTGTTGTTGCGATTTTTTTTTTTTTTTTTTTGTTGAATTGAAATTCAACGAATTTGCCCACCAGATGCATATTACATATACATACATATCTATAAGTATATATGTGATTTGAATAACTAAAGTCTGGCATTTGCTTCCACACACAAAATCAATAAAGTGACATGCGAAAAAATTTTAACTGCGAATTTTTATGATTTTTTCATGTTTTGAACACTTTGAATCGAAAAAATGGAAAAAATCGATTTTCGTTCGTCTGTATTGTAGCTCAAAAATACGATAACTCGAAAAGTCATTGAGCTAGAGACGTCTGGCAATTTTAGTACGTTTTTTTTATGTATGGGCAAAATGCCTTTAAACCTCGAATAGAAATTTTGTTGTGAAAATCGTGTTTTCTTCCAATAAATACCAAAATTTCGAAAAATTTATGAATTCAAAAAAGTTTTCATTTTTTGTGTTGGATAAAAGGGGGTAACAATTTTTTACCCCGTTTTTCAAATACATATGTATATCTATCATTTGATATGTAGTATGGTTTCGCACCCCCTCGAACCCCTCCAATAGAAATTTTGTTTGTTTTCTTCCAATAAATATCAAAATTTCGAAAAATTTATGAATACCCCGTTTTTCAAATATGTAAAATGGTACATATGATATGTAGTATCCCCCTCGAACCCCTCCAATAGAAATTTCGTTATGAAAATCGGGGGTTTTCGTGTTTTTTTCCAATAAATACCAAAATTTCGAAAAATTTATGAATACAAAAAAAGTTTTTATTTTTTGTGTTGGATAAAAGGGGGTGACAATTTTTGACCAACCGTTAACCCTCCACACAAAATTACTTATAAAATGGTCATTTTCTCAAAAATCTTGTGTGGAAACTACCGTTTGCTTTGGGGTTATTTGCAACCTTTTTTTTTTTTTTAATAAGAGGTCAGACCCCGTTTTTCAATATATATGTAGTATGGTTTGTCAGTTTCGATAGTATTATTTATTGAGTAATAAAAATTAAAATTTTCCGAAACCATTTTAAAATTGTTATATTATGACATTTTTCGGTAGTAGCCTCTTCCACAAATAAATGAAATTGATTGATAAGCGATAAATTTATATCCGGAAATGAATAGAAACTAATAATTTATAATGAGATAATAGTGATGATAACAAAAAAAATTGTTTACCATGTTTACTATTTATATGTCTTCATTAGTTCGGTCTTTTTTTTTAAATAACAACATTACGTAAAGGTAAAAATGTTTTTTGTTGTCGTCAAGATTTGATAAGAAAGTTGTATTTCTGTATCTATCTTATCTTTTGTGATTGTATTAATTTATTGGTATAATAATATTTCAAATTTTACTTAATTAAAATTTGTAAAACATACATACAAAGAAAATCATATACATATGTAGGTACCTAAGTAGGCTAATTTTTTTTTTATTTCTGAAAATTTGTTTAATTCAGATACGAAAAATATTTTTAGGACTAAAATTCTCCTATGACTCATATTGAATATTTGAGTAATTAATTAATTATTTTAAAAAAAAATTCATAAAGAGATTTACTCACTCTCTGAAACTATTATTGCCCAAAAGTCAGACATTTAACCCTACACTGCATGAATTTTTGTATTTCATTAAAATAATTATATTTTAATGGTAAAAGTCAAAAATAAAACGGAAAATTAATTAAAAAAATCTAAAAGCATCTGGGTGGGAATTAAGCACCTGTAATACATAAAATATTATGAACTTTATTTATTGAAGGGCACCTAGAACTTAACCCTATACTGCATGAAATTCTGTATTTCATTAAAAAAATTATATTCTAATAAATTTTATTTGTCTAAAAATAATTGTTCGTTGTACTAGATTTGACAGAAAATAAAAAGTGTATCACCAGTGGATACGCCATGCAGTGTAGGGTTAAACTTGTTGTTGTTATTTTTTTCGCAAAAATTTACAATATTGTATTGTACTCAATTAGATTTGGTTTCAATCCTTGGTTTTGTCCCAAAAACGAAAGCTTTTTCTTTTTTTTTTTAAATAAAATTGTGTGCCTTTACTAAATATAAGGTCCAGACTAAAAAAACCCGACGTTCTTCCACATTCACTCGATATTTTGTAATAAATTTTTTTTTTTTTTTCTAAAATCTTCTTAAAAAAACGTTTATCATCTTTTTGATAGAAAAAAATTCAATAATTTAAAATCGAAAAAATTAAATGTTCCGTAAAAGCTTTTTTTTTAATTATTATTAAAAGGAAAAACAGTATTGATAGTTTATCCATAAAAATGTTTACGACGGTTCTTTTTTAGTATTAATTTACATAAATACGGAGAATTGGATTAGGTATATGTAGTAAAATAATTATCGTTATTAAGAAATATTTCTAGCTAGAAGATTAAGATAATTCAAGTAAAAGCTTTAATAAACATAAAAACACAAGACGAATATTGATATATAATCACAATTTGATTACATTTGATACTATACTGTATATATATATAATACATTAATATACACCTCTATCTTACATATATATACGCTACCTTACCCAAGCCGATAATTTTCTTGACATTTAAGCAATAAATTTTCGAAATATGTATACGATATAAATAGCTCTCTTCTTCTACTGCTTCTTCTTCAATCTAATCCAATACATCCATAAAAAAAAATAACATGGCATATAATAAAACCTATCATCGTTTCACCACAAACCATTCCCTGATAATCTATTCAAAATGTGCTTCCAATATTCACAGTTCAATGGGATGATATTCATACATTTTATATATATATATATATATATATATATTAGATAGATGTACATAGATATAATGGTTTGGTACCTAATAAAGCACACCACAAAAGCCACCACACATAGCAATGGATATTCAATTGGATAAGACCAAAAAGTATCTCTCTATGGTTTGGCAACTGCTAGAATACTATAGAGATGAAAATTCTACATCATCTACCAATACGTACTTATATGTATGTATATATTGTCTATCTATCTCTCACACAAAATTCAAATAATAAGGAAAGGCAACAACAACAACAACAACAACGACAACAAGAAAGTTCATTTTGAATTTAGAGCTTGCTCATCTACTATCCAATCCATATCCATCTATCTATCCATCCATCCATCCATCCATCCATCCATCCATCCATTCATCCATTCATCCACTAATGTCTATATAGTTCAGAATAAAATATAGAATAGAAGACGATAAAGAATTGCGCGACGCGTTACAAAAACAGAAAACCGCGAAACAGTTCGCGATCGCGAGTTTTTATATATAAAATAATATCTAAAATCCAAAGTAAAAATTTGTTTTTCTTCTGTACGTTTAGTCGCTTTTATACCGCTGATGTGACCGGACTCACTCACACAAATGCATTAGATTATAATTTAGCATTTTACTTCAGTTTTTTTCGGTTTGTTGGTATTTGATTTCTCAAAGTATACGGCGCGTTGTAGAATGAATCGGGGGTAAATATTAAATAATGAAAGCTTTCAATAATAATAATAATAATAATAATAACAACAACAACAAACAGTGTTTTTTTTTTTTTTAAGTGAACAAATAACAAAAACAATAAATAAAGAGAATAAAAATGGCAAAACGAGGGAAAACTTTGCTCATTGAAAAGAAAGCTTTTTAAGTGCTTTTTTTAAGGAAATATAATAAAGCATCATGTTTTTTTTTGTGGTTTTTTTGTTTTGTTGTGAGTGCCTCCAATGTGTGTGCGTGTTTGTGCGTAATATTAAAAATTCATTAATTATCATACAAAATTAATTATCGTACGATGTTCATTTAAAAATGCCACAATTTGAGATAAAATTTACGAACCAGCCAGCAACAACCAAAAAAAAAAAACAAACAAACAAACTACGACAACAAGAAAAACAACAAACTAAATTCATATCCTTGGATGGTTTTATTCTATGCTAAATTTAAAATAATATGCTAAATAGAATAAATTATCTGTGTGCCTGATTTCCAAGAAATTCAAAATAAAAAAAAAAAAAAAAAAAACTTAACCGCTCTCTGTTGTAATTTATGTTCTGGCAATCCAGAGATGTTTTTTAACTTGTTTTTCTTCGTTTTTTTTTTTTTTTTTTTTAATATAAACATTTTTGTGTTATTCTTAATCATGATTTCAAGAAGTTTAAAAATAATTCAATTAAGTCATATCATAAAGACGATGCGCGCGCGATGTTTATAAACTGAATTCGATGAGTGTATACACATATTTACTTGGGTGTTAGATTATTATAGTTTAGTTTACTCTTACTGCCGTAGTTAGGCCGTTTTTTTTGTTGTTGTTTTTTCTTTTTTTTCTTTCATTATTAGACCACGTGTTATTGTTTTGTTATGATTTTGTTTTCTAATTAAAAACGTGCCGTACCCGCGCACTGTCGACCCAGACAGACGTCTACCAATATTAATTTTAAATATAACGTTTGAGCCATTTGATCATTAATGATTATTGCAACAATTTCCAATTAAATAATTGGTTAAATAAACATTTTCTATTTTCAATGTGTTGTTTTTTTTTGCATTATTTTCTATAGAGAGGTCGAATAGAAATTTAATTATTTTCATTTTGTTTTGTTTTCGTTGAGATCACGTACAGTCGAGGACGAATTTTTCATTTCGCATTAAGTTAATTAAATGCTTAAATGAAATATGTAGATCTAGAAATGTCTTAGCTTAGGATGAACACTAGAATATAGACCTAAGTAAGAGCAAAAAAAAAACACCTTAAGTGCTACATTTTCCCACCAAAAAAAAAGAAATCATCAGATCAATTGGGATAAATGTAACTGAAGTACTAGACAATAGGTCTAAGTAATGGCGGCCAGTGTAGGTGATTCTTTAAAAAAAAAAAAAAATCACACTCCTTACTCAAAATCAAGAGTTTGCTGTATTATGAGGTACAAAAAATGACGCATTATCAAGTAAAAAAAAGATAGACAAAAAATAATTAGAGGATCCCCGAACTGGGAAAATAAAGAAACCGAATCCATTATTTCGAACACATAGCATTTCTCTGACTGGAAATGTTTCTAATTATTTATCAATTGAACAGAGGTTCATACGTCGTAAATCGTTCCATCAAAGCCCATCAAAGTAAAATGCCACCTAAAATCGGTTCAGCTATTATATATATTCGGTCTGATACCTATGATGAATAGAAAAGTAATTCGTGATAAATGTCCATCAATCGTTTGTTGTGATGCTTCGACCAATATTGGGAAATTTGCGGGATCTTTTAATTAATTTGTCGTTCTTAATCTTCATACAATTTTAAAATAAATCGAAGATGGACCAGTTATATTTCTATCCTTTTATTTAGATTCTGTGGACTACATTTATGGACATTTAAGTAAATTTTCCATAATCGAATATGAATTTAGGACACTTTTACATAAATAGCCATATTATACTTATTTTTAACTGAGTTTTTTTTTTGTCAAAAGTCAAGCTTTACCTTAGTCATTTTTTGAGGTCACCATCGATATGATTTCATTTATAAAAATAAAATTTTATTTTAAAAATAGCAGAGTCATCAGTTATTTTAACCAAACTGAAAAAAAAAACAAAAAACTAAAATTGCTTTTAAGTCTGACATCAAAGAATTATTCTTTTAAATGGATGCTCATATTATATATTAAATATAATTAATTAATCTAAAAACAAATTTCTCAATATTTAATCGATGTTTGATTTAAAATAATATTTGCTGATGCAGACGCACCATTAACGCCAAACCATTAAAAACATTGTAGAAAATTACTACGTCCTTTGATAGTGTGATGAAAAATTCCTTTGAAAAACATTAAAAATGTTTATTTTCAAACATTTTTATAGATTTTCTTATTTAAATAACATTTATGAGCATTTGAAATATACATACATAAATACATAAATGTTTTTCTAGCATATGTTTGTCCGTATAAATGTACTGTACATACCTACCTACCGAGCACATGTGATTCAAAATCGTCGCAATTTGCAATCTTTTTTAAAAATAGTGGAAGAAGAAGAAAAAAAAATCTTTCTCAAGTCAAAAGACGAAATAAAAATGAAATGACGACGCTGTCGTCAGATGCTGAATAATATTGAACAAATTCGAATAAGTTTATTTTTTATTGCGCAAAATGGCAAACAACATTATTTGTCGGCATTTTAATACTCTTTATACATACATAGATACATACATACATACATGCATACAAATATAATGATCAAGGTCATACGCAAATTTTAATATTATTTTTTTAATTTTTTTTTATTTTTGGGAGACAAAAACTTTTTGTATTGACACAATTATCTACTTATGTCAATAAAATTGTCGGAATATCACATAATATGTTTAGTGTATGGTGGCTTGTTAAGTTATCATGATATGGCTCTTCAATAAAGATGTTTAAAGGTGTTAATTTAACGCTGTTGAGAGATTTTTAATTTTAAACTTAAATACTTCGAAATTTATTCAGAGTCATGGTCCTTTTTTGTGACTATTTTTTTTTTTGAAAGAATATTAAAAACTTATCGTATTTAAATACCTACTGTTTTTTTTTTTTTTTGTAAATAACAAAAATATCCCTAAATGTCAATAAACCTCATGAATATGCCAATATCCTTCGACTCCAAACTAACTATACGTATAAAGTCCTCCATAATTAAAGGGAATTTTTTGAAATAAGAACGAAATAGGAACTTGAAAATCACACAGTTTCACAATTTTCAGTTTTTTTTTTAAAGGAAATCTATTCACAGATTTTCTTGTCTAATAAATACTTAGCACTAAACGTACCGTACATTTTTTATATGCCTATTTTTACCAAAAGCGGTAAAAAAAACCGCTTACGGTGGATTACTGTGGAGCACATAAGATTATCAGCAAAAATGAAAGAAAAGGAGAGATAGATGTTGAGAGATTATAGGAAAAGCGCTAATTTAACCGCTCTAGTACGTTTAGTGATAAACCGAAATGAAATTAACCGATTCGAAATTGTATAGCTCGGGTTATACGATTCAAAATCAATTTTTTTTTCGGTTATTTCGGTTTATTTCCATTTTTCGGACCATCAAAAAAAGCGATTAATTCCGGTTTTTAGTACTGGTCCGATTAATTTCGGTTTTTAGTGCTGGTCCGATTTTATTCTCTGATTTCGACCAAAACGAAGTTTTTCGGTTCATCTAATATTCATTCGTTTATTTCAATAATAATTTTGACTTAATCAATTGTTGGGGTGTTTTTTGTTTGTTAATTCCCATATATAGCAACTGCGCAATTGTCGATTTTATTGGCATAGTCTTTGATGTCGATTAAAAAAAAAAAAAATCTACCAGATTTACAGCTATCATCGCAAAATTTACCCAATACCTACATACCTTAGAGAGATGGAAATAATTTATTCCTTAAAAAAACAAATTTAACATTGAATTATTTCCATTTCAGAAAAAAAAAATTTGCTTAGCCATTTTTTTTTCTTTTCTTCTCTTTCTGAACATCTTTATTTTTTTTTTTTTTTTTTTTTTTTTTTAGTTATGTAAAATATTGCTGATTGGCATTTATTTTATTTATTCAATTGTTGGAATCCCACATGCTACTCAAAATGTATATCAATTTATATTTTGCCAGAGTTCTTTCAATTCGATATCGTTTCTCTTGATATGCCGTTTATTCAATTTGATTACTCGTTATCTAATAGACTGCTTGGCATATACATACATACATACATACATACATACAGTATTATATAGAAATGACATAATCTCTTTTTTTTTGACGTCATTATTTAGTTAGATAGACTAACAATTTTTCCCACTCAACACATTTTTTTTGTTTTTTTTTTTAAATTAGATTTTGATGATGGTATCATATCGTATGCATTAACATTAAAGTATATAACACTTAATAAGAATATATTAGTTACCTACTTAGGTTAATTGTTAAACAATGACATGGTAATTTTATATGTTATTTAATAATGTTATAGTAATTTGTTAATAATAATAATACATATTGACTTATATTTGCTTGAACTATTTTGAAAAAAAAAACCTAATTGGTAACACTAGGCAAATTGACAGTATGGTTTTATATTGATCGTCAGAGCTTTAAAGGTTACAATCAATCAAAAGAAAATGGTTACGATATTATTAATAATCCATAAATGGTTCAGTATGATTGTTTGATGTAAAAATTATGCCGAGCATTTAATTTGCAATACAATACAAAATTTTATTGTCAATAATGATATTCATTGAAGTTTTTTTTTTTTTTTTTGTATTTTTAGCATGCATAATTGATGAATGCTACAAAAAGGCCAAAAATTAATTTAATATGGGTGTAGAATAATGTTTTTTTTTCTCTCTTGATTTGAATAATAATAGCGCTATTTAAAAATAAAGAAAAAATAATAATAATACTTTTACTTTGTATCGCCAAATAGATCACACTGCTTTAAATCAATTATGATGTTTATCGTAAATTTATTCGATATTGTTGTTAATCCTTTTTTTGCATTATGGATGGGAGGAGGCGTCTTTATTATTGTATTGTGTGATTTTTATTTATTAAATATGAAGGCGGTTTTTTTTTATAGATATTAATATGATGTTTGAACCGCACAAAATACCAAAAAAATAATAAATATTTTTGTTTATTTGCCATAATTCTATTTGACATATTATACATTTTTTTTTGTATTACTAATTTATCATAATTTCGTTTACTATAATACCATTTTCCATATTACTCAGTTATCATATTATAAATTTTTATATAACCAATTACCAATGCAGGCCTATGTCATGCCCTTCGAACTTAAAGGAGTTAAAGGAACCAACGAAAAAAATTACGAAGTACATACAAATGACCATAATTTAAATTTTTCATAATTCTCTATATGCTATAATACTGTTTGTCATAATAATTATTTTTTATTATGGTGTTTTCTTTAATTTCATTTGGAGTATTTTCCATAATTTAATTTTTCGTAACTCCACTTGCCATAAAACCGTTTGCTATAATCAAATAATTAATTATTATTACCCATTTGTCACAATCTGCAGTGAATAATATAGCAAATGACATATATATTAAGTGATAAGTAATCATTATGGCAAATTTGCATTATGGTAACAAATTTATGGAAAGTATTTTTCCAATAAATCTTTTTCACCCGATCGTAAAAATTTGAATTACATAATTTCGTAACTAAGAAAAACTATTTACTGGATCTATTGAGATTCAATTGTAATTTCCATATTTTCCATTATTTTTACTGAGATATGAATCAATTTTAATGTTTACAGTGACGGAATAAAAATCTATAAAAAATAAAATATAAATTAGTGAACAAATTACAATCACTATGATTCAGTGGTCCATCAAAAAATATGAGAACAGTGCAAACAATACATAAAAGTGAATTAACCAAATAATAATAATAAAAATACAAAAAAGTTGTGTAGCTAATAAATTTCTGGATTAATCAAACCATCAGGATGATACGAATCAATTCCCAGCAATTCAATCTGTCCAGTACATTGAAAAAGGTAACTTTCCTACAGCACTTTTTTATACATATATATATACATAGCTAATGTATAAATATTTAAACTGTAAGGAAATAAATACAATGACTTCAAATAGAGAAACATCTTAAATCAATAATTGCACAATAAAAGTGGTAATTTATTTTTAATGAATCGAAGGCGTCAATAAAAAGGCCGACATTACGCGATAACATAAGTACACTGCCAGGCTATTTAACTATTTTAATAACATTTACTTTGTTGAATTTTATTTATAAACATGATTCAGAAGCAAAATATTATTATTTTATATATTTGCAATTTAGTATACTTACATTATAATACTAGTTGAGATCTCTTATTATAAATCAAGAATTTAATTAAAATAATTGTTATATGAATCGTAAATATATAAATGGTGATATTAAATTGAATTTATGAAATGTGATGCATGAAAAATAGTTCAATTCAGGTCTTTATAAAATTTTAAATCATAAAAATTTATTGTTCATATTTAGTTTGCTATAAAAATGTTTTTATAGTTTTTTTTTTACGCCAATCTACAAACAATATATCGATGGTTATCTGAGAAATGACCCTAGCATCGATTTTTTTCAAAAACGGTTTCTTCTATGAAATCTGGTAATTTGGGATATTTTACACTGTCTGGCAACACTATTTTACTAAATTTCATGAAAAAATATGATTTTTTTTTCCCGATTTTTCTCTTCGTTGCTGTGTAATAATATTTAGTTTCCAAAGGGGCTCCGTTATTTGACTTTTTGTCCCTGTCACCAAGTAAAATCATTTGGAATCAAAAAAAATCTATGCCAAAGAATTTTTCTGCCAAAATATAGTTGGGAGAATCATCAACAGTATAAGGTGGACAATTGAATTGTAGCCATCTTTAGTTTTTAACGTATGGAAAAGAAGTGCGAAAGAAGCAAGCAAAAACTTTAAAATTCCCCTTTAAATTAATATATTAGAAGACTCTGTTAAAAATTCAGTTTTCCATATCAAATTTAAATTTTCTATAATTATTTATTATCCAAAAATATGTCACTTTAAAAAATAATTTAAATTTCACGTTGTTCCTTAATGTTCTTTCTAATTAAAATTGACAAATGTTTTCTTTTTTTTTTTTTTAATTTGACCATCAAATTACAAGTGGATAAATTAAATTTAATTAAAAATTGAAAATTAGGAAATTATGGCAACCATCTGAAATGTTGCCATCATTATCAATCCATCTACGAAAAAATTGTTTCGTATATGTTCAAAAAATCGTTTTATATTTGTATATATGTAGGTTCATTTTGAACGGGACGGGTTTTGTTCTATCCATAAAAAAATCGTATTACAAATTAATGTATCGATCAAAAAAAAAAATGGCAAATGTTCACCGTAAGACAAAAGAATGTAGCATTTTTGTATTTGATTTGTTCACAGGTCATTCATATCTTCTTCTAGAACATCGATGATCATCATCTGAACAATATATTATTGTTAAAGTTTGCCGGCCGAACAATGTTCGCCATAGTAATGCCAACTCTGTATTTTGGTTTTTTTTTTTCTTTAGAATTTAATCATTAAAAAAAATGAAGGTAGAACGAATGGCACTTTAAAATTTTTTAAAGCCATTGTGAACATGTACAATTAAATATTCATTTAATTTTAAATGTATGATATTTAAATACTTAATTATTTTAAAATGTTTACAGAACCCATATACCATTTATTAATATAAACATTTATTCGAAATGTTATTTTGATTGATTTAATTGTTATTTTATTGACAATAATTGAACGAAGAAATCAATTAATCAACAGCACACACATATGTTTGTTTTGTGATTTGATATTTGTTCTTTTTAGAGGAAATAATTATTAAATTAGATATTAGAGGTATACATTTACGTATTATATTCTCCTTTATTTATAATTTGTATTATAAATGTACAATAAATTCTCTTTAACATATTAATTACAGTGCGGTGTACTGTGTATACACATCATTAAAGAATATTAAACACAGATGGTATTAATTTTAATATCAACACTTGATGGTTGTATAAGCAAATCTACAGCATAATAAAATTATTTTTGCTATATAATTATGTTAAACGAATCTAAGATATCTTATTATTATAGCCAGAAGCAACCCAATAACAAACATTAACGTAGTATTACTTTAATAATCAACTGTTTTGAATTTCTATCTGTCTCTGGGTATGTATTTAAATTTGTGCTATTTAATTTTGTCAGGAAAAGATGAAGAAGAAAAAAAAAATGCTTTGACTCTTTAGATTTTAATAAAAAAAAAAATATATCAATGGGAAAATTGATTGAAAATCCATTTTTGTTTCATTCATATAGTATAAATGAAAAGCGATGTTGAAACTTAATTAATATTTTTTTTTTGTTAATGATCATTATATAATAATCCCATTTCTCGTAACATATTTATTCAATCTAATATTGTGAATATTGAGGTGAAATCCAAACCATCTGCTCCCAGGTTAAACATCGGCCTTTTAATTATTTTTGTTTCAAGTAAAAATTTCCTAGGAGTCTTAATCACTTAACTATACGAATGTGGTTTATTTGCTATTAATAATATGGCTAAAATATTTCCAAAGTGCTCTTAAGGAATGTATTTCACTTCTCTTTCTCTCTCTCTCTATCTCTTTTGAAAGATATATGAAAATAATAAATTCAATGAAGAAATTACAACAAAACATATTAAAAAATTAGTTTTTTAATTTGTTTAAGATTTTGAGGAGTTGCGTACACCTAAAACTACTGTAACTTACTGTACTGTACTGTAAAATGCCCATCTGCTTTTTCCAACAAAAGAAAATTGTTCCTAATGTAGGTATTTCGTAGATATATTGAAAATTTTCTAAAATTACGGACATTTTTACTAATAAGATTTTAGATAGATAGATAGAGAAAGGAATAGTTCCCCAAATTAACACTAAACCCTCCTAATACTTAAAAAGATTTTCCATCCAAAAAGCTAAATTTAAAAATACACCATTAATACTTTCGCGGACGCTAACTACAATTGCAGTGATGGCGACGGTGATGGTGATAGTGATGAAATTCTTGCGTCCGATATGAAGTTCAGCTATCTAGTGAATATCATCTTGATCTGGATCCACTAATGAAAAGAAAAGACAACAATGGTAAAATTAATATGACATAAAATTGTAGATTACATATACGTAAACGTGTATCGAATAAGTAGTTACATATAGTGATATAGTATCAAAAACAAAACTCTTGCTTGATTCAGTCTCAGAAACTAGGTCAATGCTAATACTTAATGGAATTACCTCAAAATGGCTGTTAATTAGATAATAATCTTAACTAACACCAAAATTAATTTGACAAAAAAATAATGTTAATAAGTAGGTTCTAGGTATTGTAATGATGTATCCACCCTTAGTAGACCTTGGACATACTCATACATATCTAATTACTTGGCAATACATTTAATTAAATTTCAACAACGATGTAATTTCAACAATTTTAAAAATACCATTGACATAAAAAGCATAGAAACAACATTGCACTTTATAAATGGTTCATTCATTTTTGTCAAATATGCTAATTTTGAAAATTTAAATATTCATCAATGGATGACCTTGTACACTGACATATCGTCAGAATTAAAATTGTAGATGCGAATAAAACTGATTAAAACAAAATCGACTATAGTAAAAAAAAATGTATAATCCAGTTTAAAACATACCAGCTTAATATTTCAAAGTTGTCCGTCGCGAAATTAAGTGCAAAATATTAATATTAATAAATAATAATCATAAAAACGTGCCCTCTCTGTCTTCAGAACGAATAAGAAGCTAAGAAAGAATAAAATAAATTTTTAAAACATATACGACGCATCAGAAATTAAAAAAACGAAAGAAAAGTCATATGACATAAGATCTAATAATAGCTGCAAAAATTATTATTACTCGTACAATACATAAAGTTAGCTCTTTTTTATCATTTTTTTTTTTTTTTTTTTTTGTATGCCAATATTTGCATAATTTTATTGCCATTATATAAACAAATATGACATGCCGAAGAACATTGAATTGTGTTCTTTTTCCTATTTACAGCTGTAATACAACAAATTTAAATATAAATTGCCCGATGGTATACGCGATAACATTTAGGAGTAATATTTGTATTATTTATTTTATGACGGTTAGATTGGCGATGAAATGCGGCGCACAAATTTTTGTTTATACTTGGAAAATTATATGAAAAAAAAAAAAAATATTTGACCTCTCAACCACAAATGAAAATCTCTTCCCTGAGATGAGCTTAATTGTCGTTAATCCATGATTAGTTGAATTAATTTTAAACTTTTAAATGAAAATAAAGTAGATTAGATTTTAAATTTAATTAAAAAAATATTTAATTTAACAAAACTTTTTTTCTTATTTTTTTTTTTTTTTTTTTGTTTATACTAAGTACATACTAACTGCGGAATAATAACTGAATTAAACGTTTTGCATATAAATTAAAAATTACAGGTTCAATGCTTCCTTAAATTGGTAGCAATTTTTACATTTTTTTTTCTTCTTCTCTTTCGTTAAATGAAATTAATGATGTCCTTTAATGTACATATTTTAATCATTTAGGGCAAATTGTATTCAGAAAAATTGTAATTAAAAATTTATATCAAAAGAATTCATTAGATTTGAAAATAGGATTTTATGTAAATTAATTTTATTTTATACTAAATGTACAGTACATTGTCATATATAGAGTGCCAAGGTACAATCTCGATATACTATAGTTGAATTACTCAGTAATTGCATTTTTCTTTAATATTGCACAAAATTGCATTATCCGTTCACCGGTAGACGGTAATTGCACTGAAAAACAGCTTTGATAATAAATTTGGCCAATCGTGCCATTTTATCGGGGGTACACAACATGTAGAAATGGTGATGGTGAATAAAACAGAGACAATCATCCAGGGCGTCTATATATTGGATTGCATTGCGTAAACAGGCAGTGGAGTATACTAGGGGGTGTTCAAATAAGCTCCCATAGGAATTAAAAATTGCCCAAAATGTTTTCTAATAAAAAAAAATTGTAATGCCAATCGGCAATATTTTATTCCGACTATGTAGCCCTGATCCCTTACTTATTGACGCCATTAAAAATTTATTGTGAACAAAAACTTTGATTTATTTTCAAATTTTGCATTGAAAAAATTTCGATTAATCAAAAAAAAAAATTTTTTTTCTTTTTAAAACAACCTAATTGGATAAAACGACACGCCATAATTTTTTGCTCTTAAATAACATTGCCAAAAAAACAAAAAGAAACAGAACAAGTTGAACAACTTTTGATGCTATGATATTTCTCTAGAATTTTTTTTTAATTTTATTTAAGACATTAAAAATCTATTTTCATTTATTTATTTTAATAACTAATTTCGATTCCATAAAATTTTAAAATAACACTGCAAAAAAATATATGACAAGCGATTAATACAATCACAAAAATTATGCAAATTTGTTTTTTTCTCCCACAAACGCTAAGTAGCTATCTATACAAGTCAATTCAGAGAGGTCTTCTGTTTATTAATGAAAAATTATTTTGAACCGTATGGCACCGGTTTTTTTATTGGTTATCAATAAATAAAACAAGTTTTATAGGAAACAATTAATAAAAGTAATAAACTCAGATTTTATCAAGGTTTTTCTGATGGGATTTTGGCATCTTTTTTTTTTCTTTCCGTGAATATGGGTGTATTGTTGACTGATTTATTAAATCGCTTGAATGGCGAAAATTATTATTTTATTGTGATTAAAAAAAATTTAAATATTAAGTTAATATCTTCACACCGGAACACCGGAACACCGAAATGCCACCAAACATATGTACGGCGGTCGGATCGAATTTAACCGCATAAATTAATCGAAATACAAATTACGATAAAATACGCTTACATTAAGATAATAACTTTGTTTTCTATTCCCCCTCTCCTTCGATCAATTTTAATCAAAATAATCTCCTTAAAAAAAAAAAAAAAAAAAAAAAAACTGGGTATCTATAGGTAAAATGGTTTTTTTCCTCATCTTCATTATTTTAAGTTAACATTTTTTTTTTTACGTACCGTGGCCGATCCATTTGCAATAAATTAATTATTTGGACCGCCCTTTTAAAACATTAATCACATATAAAAATGTCATAATTAATTACCTTATTTAATATATATATATATATATATATACATATATAATGTATATAAGATGTATATAAGAATATTTTGTCTAAAATATAGCATCGGAAAATTTATTGCTTTTTATAAATGAAGATTCTGTTCCAGTGCATGTTTGGATTACCTAAAGATTTATTACCAAACGTTTGTGTTAAAAGTTGAATTGATTTATTTGCATTATATTAGCCATAGACTTAGACTTAGAAATAACAAAATTTAGATGCATAAACATAGAATTAACAATAACAACAACAACAAAAAAAGAACAATTTCAATAAACATTGTCCTAATTAGTATATTTGTAATTAGGCAGAATTTTGGAAATATTGTCTAAAAATATATGTACATAAAACATTAAACTGTTTGCCGAGGAGGAGGGGCATAATTCCGAATATATTTTGGTTTTAGTGGAATTTTTTTTTTTTACCTAACGAGCGATTACTCCCTCACTGAATCTACACAGATATTTTAAAAATTCCAACAGATCCACGAAAGACCATATAAAAAGAGGAGAAAGAAATATGGGGAGAGAAAAAACGTCGGTCTTGAGTAAAAAAGATTTTTTGAAATCGATACAAAATTTTAGCTCAAAAGGTCCAAAAAAATCTAAAAGATCTTAAAAAAGCCGAATTATTGACCACAACTAATGATTTGTTAATCTATTCAATATTTACCCAAGCTCCTCTACAAATGTTTCGAACAGCAATAGTGAGAAATATTAAAAGAAAGGTTGAGGAAGAAGGAATAACAATGGTTTCTCCACAATATGTCCTAAGCTTTGCACTCCGTGTTTTGCTTTTTTCCTTTCCTCCTCTGGATTAACTTCCATTTAGATCTCGAATCTATTAAAAAAAAATTGATCAATTTTGAAGGAGCATAATTTTATTGATTAGAAAATAAAAACATTTAATAGGTTTGGCAATGAGCAGAAAATATTTGAATGGTTGTATGATCAGCGAAATTTACTTTTAGCTGCCACGTACTTTTTTTTTGGGGGGTAGGAAATTTCTCGAATAATGATTTTACGGCTATTCAAAAAAAAACATTTAATAGGTTTGGCAATGAGCAGAAAATATTAGAATAGTTGTATGACCAAAGTAATAAAGCCAAATCAATCAAGTAAATAAAAAACCACGAGTAACGACTAAATTCCCTACAGGAACAGCCTACGTACGGACTTTCTACGATCCTTTGGGGGAGGGGGCGGTGGGTTTCAAAATGGTGGCTTGTTAGTATTAAATTTGTAATTTGTACTAAATTTTAAGCGAAATTTAATTTTAACTGCCACGTACCTTTTTTTTTGGGAAATTTCCAGAATAATGATTTTACGGCTATTCATGTATCCTACAATGCGTACGTAGTAGGTGGGTACATTATGTATGTATGTATATTATCTAATTTGAATTTAATAGCAGAGAGAGAGAGAGAGGGGTATTTAAAAATAATCTAATAACGATCAATATAAATTGAATAGCTTTTCAATGACGATGACGACAACGCCTTAAAAGTACATAAAATACATTTTCCGCATAATCATTTATTATTTTGCCATTTTCCCACAATTTCCTTGATATACGTAATACATTATACGGATAATCAAAATCGATATCAATATTTGCAACATAAATTTCTAAAAATAGTTTATTACTTAAGTTATATAGCAACACGATAGCAACACTAATGTCGTAACATTTTAACTTTAATTGACACCCATTTACCCCTAAAATCTCATAAATAAATTCCGTCATGCAATCCCATCCTTACCTCCTATACCATATACCTGACTTTTATCGCCTCAAATCAATTTTGATTTTAATGAACTTAACTCAGCCCAGCAGACTAAATAATATACAACTAGAGTTGCTAATAAAATTGACTTGACTGGAGAAGAGACTATTGCGAGAGGCAATTTGATGTATCATTGTGTATAACAGTGGCGATACGTCTGTATGTTGAAAAATTCATATATATATATATATATATATAGGAATCAACAGGTGCCCTTGACAAAAATTTCATTCAGCCTCTGTTAACCTATTTTATGGAAACTTGTCGCCTTGGTGGAAGCTTTTATATATAAAAAAAAAAAAAAAAAAAAAAAAAAAACCAAAACCAAATTGAGACATTTTTCGAGCAACACACAAATTTTATATCCTTGCGCAGTTGTTTTGTCATTACATTTTGAATTTTTATGTTGTGCTATTTGTTTTTATTTTGGTTGTACATACTTTGATTTTAAATTTGAAAATAATTTAGTGGTGAAAATACACGGAAAAACAAAAAAAAAGAAAACTGTTCACTATCACAGATCATTTGCATATATATACAATACGATTTTATCCGGTAAACGAAATATTCAAAATTTTCGCCCATACATAAATCATGAGAGGACCGCAGATTTTCTCCATTATAATCTGGAACATTTCCTAGCGCAGTGCGGATTATGTTATCCTAGTGTAAGGACTGGTTTTGTGTGAATGTAAAACAATTTTTAACGAAATATCGAAAGAATGTATGATGGTCCGTGCGGTATTTTATGAAATTTTTATTCAATTCAATTGAAATTCAAATCAATTGGCCGAGTATGGCGTCCATAGTTTGTGATAAAAATGTTGCCTTCTGTATCCGGATGAGTTATTATTTTGGTGCTAACATAAAAGAGTAATGATAACAAAAAAAAAAAAAAAAAAGAAAATGCTGTGATAAAAATCAATAACAAACACTTTCAAATTGATGTTTAGACAAAATTCCTAAAATTAAAAAAACAAAATTTTTGTTTTTTTTTTGTTTTTCCTTTATTTATTTTTTGTGTGTAATCTAATCATGTACGATGAATATACAGAATTAACGGAAAACGATCCTAACATCCCCCGTTGTTCCATCGCAACCTTTTTGCATCGGATAGCGTTTACCGTTTTTCATGCGTCTTTTTATATAGAGAGGGTGAGCTTAGATTTATGAACTTAGTTTTTGACAGTTAAATATTATGATATCGCACTTTTGAACATTTTTGTTTTGTTTTGTTTTTTTTTCTGTTTTTTTTTTTTGTTTTTTTTTTGTTTAACATATTTGTTTCTGTGTGTTAAACTAAAATAAGTTTCTGCTTACTCATTTTCTCTCATTTTCCTTTGCAATAAAGGCCATAAATTTAATAGCGTCTTTATATTATTACCTATAGAAACGACGCTAACTTTATTGTGTTTATGTATGTGTGTGTATATTATATGCGTCTATTGAGCGTCTATTGTTATAGAGAAAGTTAGAGATTATTAAGTCCATAAACATTTCTTTGAAAAACTTTCTGTATTGAATTTTTCTATCTGGCAGATATTTTTAATAAATTATTGCAGTGATAAAACAAGGATAAAAATCAGTAAAAAAGGAAAAATTGGCTACGCCGATTATAATATACCCGTATGAGTATTTGTTTATTATGTAAAACTTTGTCCGTGTCTATATTTTGTCTGTACAATAAATATAATTGGGTAAATTGAATATAAATGACATAAAATTGATTGCAGCGCCATAACGGTATTTCGTGGAACTTTTTAGTCTATGAATGAAATCTTCATTTTTTTATTCTCTATCATTTTTGTCATATTAATTTTTTCTGTAATCTAAATACTTTTCGAGTAAATGATTAAAAACTCTAGAAATTCAATAAAATTGAAAAGCGAATATCTTGGTGCCGGATAACTTTGTAGTATCTAATCTAAACCCCTAATAATCATCATCATGATCATATAATCATCAAAATGATTATAATTTTTTTTTTTTTGCAAATACATATAATTCACTCTAATAAGTCTCCAGAACCTCCCCATAAGTGTATCCTCAATTATCGTTGCGAATGATACTAAATTTGATTCATTCCACAGGTGTGACAATTTTTGAAAATTTAATTTTTTGTTTCAAAATATAAAAATAAATATTTTTTGTAAAGAAAGCAACAAATTTGCAAATTAACGTCAAAATATATTTACCACAAATTATTTTACATACTCGAAATATTTCTTACAATTTTTTTTTATAGAATTGAAAAAAAACTATCAAAAATTCACAAATAATCGTCATTTTTTACCATAACATTTACCACAAATACAATTTTTGAATGAACTAAATCTTAATATTAATTTCTTAAAAATTCCTATTAAATGTAAAAACAAAATTAATTTTTTACTTTGTCGAGATAAGAAAGAGAAAAAAAATGAAATTTCACTGTTTTTTAAGGTGGAATCCGAACCACCAGCTACCACATCAAACCCAAATGCTTTTCAATGCAATTTTAGTTTTTTGCAAATTTTGTCGAACTGGTTCTCCAGTTCTACTCTCATATTTTAATTGTTCACCTACTATAATAATATTTTTGTAATAATAATTTTTTTTAATTTTCAGAAAAATTACGATGCACAAGCACAACAGCCCATTCCAAAGTCAAAATCTGTAAGTATGAATTAAAATTTTTTAACATTTAACTTTAAACGGCAACAACAACAACAACAAATTCTCAGTGTCCGTTCAAATGACAGAAAATCTACTCAACTTGTGGTTACCAAATAAAATTTATCCAAAAAAAAAACCAACAACAAAAAAAAAACTCCTCAAACTATAATTAACTGACATTACTTAGAATTCGGGTGAAGGACCCCATGAACAAGCAAAGCAAAGTTTTTTTTTTGTTTTTTTTTGTTTTATTTATTCTATTCATTCAATTAGTTTGCATTTTGCATTTTTACTTTTGTGTCATGTAATATCGCTTAGGTCTATGGGTAGAGAGCTCTGTGTCTGTATATTTGATTATTTGCTATTACATAAATTTGCATTAATTTTTGTATACTCGTATATGTAAATAAATTAATTATTTAGGCAACAATAAATTTTAACTATGTATGACTCATCATCAGTAAAATAATTTATTTATACCAATACATAGAGACAAGAATACTTACTTATGGTTATAGTATACCTACCTAAATCTACTTTGAAGATTAACATTTTCTTGATACGATATGTACTTAAGAAAATTAGAATTCAAAGTATGGCCTATAATATTCAGAAAATTTTTAACTAATAATTATTTCATAGCCCCGATACTTAGAGGGATTTATCACAATAAATTTGAATTAATAATAAATAATTCATAAATACAAAAATTTCAAATTAAATTGACTATTAATAGTTCGGTACCAGTAATAATACACTTGGCGGTATATTTAATTCTTATTTTGTTTTTTTTTTATTGTCTAATATCCTTGAGAATTATTTTAAGAAAATATTTTGGTACATATACGAAATATTTTGAATACTAGGGCAGCCTTATATCCCTGTTAAATAGGGTAAACGCAGTATTTGGTGTAATATTGTCAAAGATGATTATTTTTTTTTATTTACTTAAACCTAATTTATCTGGCAACATTAAGCCGATCATTTTCGAATTTTCTTGGTTTGGCTTAAGTCCTGCACCAAGAAACACGGACAAATTTTTTTTGAAGCGAATTTCCAGTATTAAAAGTTTTGAAATAATTCCCCCGAGTAGTGTAGTTAGTGTAGAGTGAGGGCGGGCACCCTAAAGCGCTCGAAAATCCCTAGGCCTCCGATGGGCCCATTAGATATCTCTCGTTTGGTGACTTGCCCCTAGGCTATCATTCCAGGAGATCAATGAACTCCCGGGATGGCTGAACAGAGTGCGTCCGAGTAACAATTTAATGATAAAAATACGTGCGACAAAGTTATTAACCGAATAAAAATAACGAACAAAAAATCGTATCGATAATTTTCCTACGGTAACAGTGTAAATGAATGAGATACGAAATATATTGATTTCGTACTTGGTTTGCTTACAATGTTGCTTAATGCTTCAAAATGTTTTTAAGTGCGGAGGATATAAAGGAAAAAAAAATTAGGGTGTTCCGAACATATTGACCATTTTATTTTAAAAGTTACACAATTTTCTTATAATATTCAATTAATATTTTTTATTATTTAAAATTTCCAGTATTTTTTGGTAAATACATTTTTTTTTTTTTGAAAAAAGTTAACCCGTTAAGGTCCATACATTTTGAGCAACGGTCCAGAACACTTAGGGTGTTTATCCAACAAAATGACCGTAGTTGTGAAAAAAAAATTACCACGATGGAATGGATCATTAATTCTCTCTCAAGCTGGCCAGTTTGCTCTTAAATAATCGACGATTTTCCGTATCAACTAAATTTTTCCGATAGGCTTTAGCGCACAAATACAAAAGTAGAACCATTTATTGACATTTTAACACCACATAATAATAATAATAATCAATTTTTTTCCTAACCATTTCTATATATTAGACAGAGGGGCCTTCAAAGAGAGAGAATAAAAAAAAAAAACCACTACCGGCCTTTCAATTACACACCCAATTTAAATATAATAATAGTGAAGTAATTGCCCAAAAATGGTTTATTCGTGTCCATTTATAGAAAATACATTATTTACAAATTACAAAGTTGTAAACCATACTTATACGTACATAATTACAAGATTTATGTATAATCATGTTATTAATCATGAACTTGAAGATTTGGTTAATCAAGAGAGAAAAAAAGCTCTTTCATGTCATACATTCAATTGAAATGTTTGTAATGGAGGGGTTTTTTTTTCTTCGTTTTGTTGGTACTTAGTAGTTTTATTTATTTTATTTTTTTTTTTTTTTTTACCTAGTAGGTACATGCCTGTTGATTGGATTTTAGCTTTTTATTTAGCCAATGCATGGTAATTACCTGCCAATTATTAAATTGCTGTTTATATATACATAGAAAGTTTAGGTACAGTGTTTAGCGAATTTTTTTGTTTTTTTTTTTAACGTTGTCAATAAGCTTTGCCGCGCCGGTCTCTTTTACATATATATTCAAATCCGGTTATTTTTCAGACCCAACCAAAAAAATGTTTTTGTTTGTATTTAAATATGTCGTTTTTATTGTATTAGGTTCTTAATTTGAATTTAATCTGTTGAGCACACAAAAAGTATCAATTAATTAAATTTTTTGTCGGTGTCGATGAATGTCGATGAATTTTTTTTTTTTTTTCTCTTCACTTTATATCTAAATGTATATAAAAGTCTTAAAACAAAAGTTTTGCAATTTTAAATATTTTGAATTTTTGGGAAGAAAAAAAAAAAAAAAAATCATGAATATTATAGAAAAATGTCGAATGTCTATAAAGACAATATCGAATTTCTTTTCATTTTAACATTTTTGCATATTTTTTCGATATCTACCTATTTGTTATAGCAAAATTATAGAATTTTTATTTTATATTTATGACAAAGAAAAAAAGAAAAAAAACTAATTTGAATAATAGCAAATTTATTATGTGCGATGATAAAAAAGAATTGCAGATAAAAAGGTAAAAAATTGCACGATTTGACAATATTTAAACTTGAGAACGTTTCTATGGTTACAAAATCAATACGAAGGACATAGTAGTCAATTGAAGGTGACACAGAGAGAGAGAGAGAGAGGTTATTAGTAGTAAATATAATTATTTTTATATATATTTTGAAAAAGAGGTTAAAATTACGTCAGTCAAACGTAATGGCGTACTCTGGCCAACAGGTGGTATTCTCAAGATTTTTATTTTTTAAACAGGATGGTGTACTAATCAATTGCCCGTGGGGCGGGGTCTGGGTACTTACTTTAATTCAATTTTCCCTCCTCTGTAATGGGTTCAGTACTAGGTTCAGTCCCCTTATTCTCTATTCCCTAGCGGAACCGATAATTTTGAATTTAAATTTTTCCCCGTCCATTTCATTATTTTTTATTGTAATTTTCGATTTAGTAAAAAAAAAATGTCGGCCATTTTTATCCAGGAGAGTAAGTTAATCAGAATTTAATAGCCAAAAGAAGTTTTTTATTGATTAATTGGTAATTACAGGCAGTCCAAAGTTCATTATTGATGAACTCGATTATTTCTATGACGTATTTTTTTTTTTTTTTGTAATAAATTTTGATACAATTTCGGAAAATTCTTCACAGTATTTTTGTCTATTCCGTTTTTATTTTTTGGAGTAAAATTACGAAGATTTTTATGGACAATTTTCCTGTGTATTTTTATATTAAAATTGACTGCGTTTTTAATCCGTTTTTCTAATTGATCAGCAATGATTGTGGTGTGGCCAGTATATAACTCCTTGGCGGTCAAGTTAAATTTAGTATAGATGGAGAAAAAATGATAATTAATAGAATTGATGCATGAATAATAATAATGTTTGATGAATCAACGGCGTTTTATTTCTGTTTTTGAGAAGTCCATGCATTAGTCATCATAAGATAAAAAAAGTTGAATTTAATTAAGAATTTTTAATTTGATCACTTTAGCAATTAAATGGTTTTTTGTTTTTTTTTTTTGCTCTCTGTTTTTAATCTAATAACTTACATGGCAACTTTTAATCATAATTTTATATATTTATTGATCGGTATATTAATGTAAAAAAATATTTAACAAAAAAAATATCATTAAAAAAACCACTAAAAACAATGAGATTTAAATTTATTTATGCTTTTTGTTTCGACTCGCAATTAATAATATTAGTTTCAGACGAACGCCACAAAAGATAGCATTTAATTGTATTTTATCCTACGTACGTACACTTAAAAATCACATCAACATCTCACTATTTTTGTTGTTGTTGTCATTACATCATTTTCTTTGAGTTAAAAGTTGAGTTAAAATTCATATAAAAAAAAATTAAATAAATTCTATTCGGGTGGTCTTCTCACAATCAATTTTTTGTTGTTGTTGTTCATGATGTTTTAATAATAATTCAACTAAAAGTGATAATCAACATTAAGAAACTTATTTACGTTTCACATTTCAATTAAGGTAAAAATTTGTATTAAATTATTAAATGTATATATATATATAGGTGTATGTATGTATTAACTATTCAATTATCTAATAAAATGTTCAATTTTATTTGAAAAAAAAAAAAATATTTAAAATTTCCATCTCATGATTATCTTAAGTATTGTGTGTTTACATAAAACGTGTTTTTCTTTGTCGGAAAAGCAAAAATCCACCGAAAAATCTTTAAATATTTAAAATGTCTAAAATGTAATATTTTCCATGTGTGTTTGTGTGTGTGTTTGTGAATTTTTTTTTTTTACTTTCTGTAAAATGTTCACATTCATTTTGGTTTACGTTGGTTATAGATATGCCGTGAAAACATAAAATATAATCTCGCTACGGGTGTACTTATATTATGTACGTATAGGATACATACGGCCAATTGTATATTATACGCTCATATACATATATATATATATATATATATATACTATAGATGTGGCGTGAATGGTGAGAAATTATTTTAATTTTATAGCTTAACATTGCAGATATCTACCTCTGCACAAACGTTATATTTCATTTGTACAAGAATGAAGAAAAAAAAATATTAAAAAAAAATTTACATCTTGTTGGTATGTACACCTAACTATACCTATGGATTTTTGTGTATCACCATCATATCGTCCAATGTGTAACCATTACTGACTTGAACATTCCCGTGTGTATTTAAATTTTAAGATGTGAAAATGAAGTATGGATCTTATCGATATTTTGTATTTTATTTGTTGATTTTAATGTAATCGCTCGTTTAACTGGATTTGAATTTAAATAATTTCAGATTAATTTAGATGTTTTCTGGATGGAATTTTTTCAATTACCCAATAGAATTTTTTCTTTTATGTGGTGTGAAAACAAGTGTAAAAATAGTTGATTTTCATACAAATACGAATTGTTTACGTGTATCTACTTTTGAAGTTTTTATGAATACAAATGTTTATTGGTTATATTTACATAACTGAAAATCATGCATATGTCAGTAGATGTGTTAGGAGAGTTTTGGATCACTCATATAGGAAAACAAGTATGAGAATAGTGGCGTTTTGTTTAGAATTATTGATACCATCATTGCCCAACTATTTAAAAAAAAACTTGGGACATTTTGATAGACAAAAATTATGGGGTGATTGGTTTTGGCGCTTTTTAAAAAGGAGACACAATTTTAAACTTTTTTTAATATTAAAGATATCATTTTGAAACTTTGCATTTTTATAGAATTTTAAATTTCCAGCATTGTATGTCAAATGAAATTTTTGAGAAAAAGTTAACCCTTTAAGGCTCATCGTTTTTATATATATTTTTTTTTGAGCATCTTTCTCATAATTCTATCATAAAATGGATTGGATCTTGGTTATTTTTGAGATATTTTGAATTTTATGTAAGTAGTATGATGTGGAAGATTATCTCGATTACCATTTAAACAATTCCCTACTTAATATTTTTTCTTTTTTTTTTAATATCAGTATATATTAAATGAAAGCTAATTAATAATTCAAACTTAATTTAATAATTAATTCAAATAACTGTCACCGAATCAGGCATACATATCAGTTTCCCTCCAAACGACAAATTGAAGAACATAATGATTCTGACATTATGGTTTTTGTATGTACCAATTTCTGTATCTATACATAGACCTCCCAACAAAAAAAATTAAAATTAATTGCATTTCAATTTATAGTTACTTAGTCCTCCTATGTAGGATGTAGGTGAAAAGAAAACATTTTTCAATTAGATTTATTAAACAAACGAAAGTAAAATGATCCTCTCGCTCATGTATACAATAATTTCATAAATCTTGTACCTCGAACTTACTACCCACATAAGAAACTGACTAAAGTTTATTTATTAAATACAAAATGTCAATAATAATACCATGTGTAGTTATGTTTAAAAGAAGAAAAAAAAAAGAAGAAGAAAAACAATATTTATTATGTGAATTATTGAATCTTTATATTTCTCATTTCCATAATGGTAAACATAAATAAAGTAACATGCGCACATAACTAAATATTATAATTTTTCTTCTTTCCCCCTTCCCCCGTTCCCCCCTTCCGAATGATACATTCAATAACAACTTTTAACTTAATAAGGCTTGGTTTGTTTAATTTGTTGCTAAATGTGTGGCAAATAAATATTTATTTTGTATATTTTGATATGTACAAGAAAATAAAAGAAAGAAACAGAAAAAAAAAAAAAAAAAAACTTCAATTGTTTACATGTTAGTGATATTTACCCACCACAAAAACAACAACAAAATTGTTGAATTAAAGTTATCTCCGCATATTAAAACATTTATTCCATTTTATTGCTGATGTCATAATAAAAATAATATATAATTAGTTATTTAATTCATATGCATTGTAGTAATTGGCCGTGTATGTAATGTACATGAACTTTTTAACAATTTATCTTAGTCCGGACAACAGATACTGATCGGACAACAGATCTGACGAATAAAAATGTCTCCACTATGCTTAAAATTTAATTTCTTCATATAATTGTTTTCTATATGATTTTCCCTCGTTGACAGTTCTTTTTTTAAAATGTTGTCCCTAAAGTATTCAATTACTAATTTTTAGGAATATTTTCCCTTTTTTTTCGTTTAACTTTAAGGAATTTTTAAAGAGAAATTAAAAATACAAAAAATTATCCTAAAACGACTACCAGTCAGGAACGTAGTGTGGGTTTAATTTTTTTGCTTATGCAAAGTACCCACCAAAAACCGAAAGTCCTCATTATTTTGTTAGAAAACCGAAAAAAATTTATAAAACAAAAAAGATTGGAAATAAAATTTTACTTGAAATTAAATTCAATTATCGCAAGAATTTCAGCGGTACCGTAAAGTGCCGAATAGAGTACCTCCCATAATAGTTCACCACTGGTATACAGTATACTATTAGGTAAAATGTACAAAATAGTATACCATGGGTATAGTATTTGGATATAATCTTATCATTCCCATTGATGAAAAGATAAAAATAAAAAATACAAAGGTTTTCCTTCAATTATAGTACTCCGACAAACTGTCAAAAGATTATCAAATACAAAGTGTCAAACTATTTTTTTTTTTCATATATATTTTGCACTGTAGAGTGCCGACTAGTATACCTCCCCAAATAGTGTACACTGGCATATTATTTGGATTTGTATATCAGGATTAAAAAGTCATATTTTCCATATAGTGTACCATGGTAATATAATCGGTACTCTACGGTACTTTGTATACTTTGCATAAATAAAATAAAACCAACACTCCCGTCACTGTGCCTATACTGTCTATTTCATCTCTATGGACCATTCCGGATTTCGCACACTGTTCTGGCTGTAATGTCGTTAATCAAATCAACTCGCTTACGAAAATCAAAACCTTATAAATGTATCTATGTGTATAAGGCACTGAATTACATATTAATTTCATACATTCTTTATTTTTTTTGTTTTTTTTCAATTTCGAAAAATACATTCGTACATTTTTTGAGTGACTAATTTTTTGTTATTTAATTTTTTTTATTTCTTATTAATTTTTATTTATTTTATTTTTAAAGGGAAGTTTTTTTAAAAATTTTGTTTTATTGGCCTTCTGATGATTTCTAGCTCCAAATTTAATCATCCATCGAATTATCAAATGCTCACAAAAATTAAAGAAAAACTGCGTTGTTTAACAAATAAAAAAAATGTTTGATCGAACTGTGAAGATATAGAATATCAACATTTATTTCTTAAATGGGATATTATATCAAAAGCTTTTGTTCTATAAGAATAAGAAGAAAAAAAAACCGAATCGTTATACTTGTACATATGTACTTGTATAGCATTTCTTTTGATTTGAAGGTATTTGACATTTCTATATTTAAAATATTAATTTCAAGGACTCGTATGCGCCATTGATGAACAATTATTTTTTTGTTTTGCCAAAAATCTATCTCAAGCCATAGAACATTTTTTCCAAAACGTATACATAGTGTTTATGTTGTTGTTTTTTTTTTTTGGCCATATTTGGTGTTATATTGTACAATTTCGGTTTCGAATGATTGATGAGATCATTTTACATGGCATGTTTGCCTTGTTTTTATGTTTTTTGTTTGTTTTTTTTTTTGGTATTCGTTCAGATTTAAATGAAAGCTATTTTTTAGCTCCAGACGATCGATGATTAGATTGGCTACACTTATTTTTAAGAAATTATATTAAAAACTCAATTCAAAATGTGGCGCAATTTCTATGTGTTCAAGGTGTCCAATTTGAATCACTGATGCTCAAGGAAGTTGTATTTGTGATCAAACGATCGTTTTTGAAATTTTATGTTGAGCGACGATCACTTTAACTCCAGGCTTGGAATTTACAAGCTGATGGATATATTACTTTGGTCTAGATCTAGAAGAACATACAGGACCGAAACGAGAAATTAGATCGATTTAAGGGAACATTACATGATCGCTTTGTATTAGCAAGATTTTCGGACGTAAAATAGATCTTCTGCAAATCACCTGGTCCCCACAAACAGCATTTCATTGTATCATTCGTACGTTCTACATAATAACAGTTTGTCGTTTAAATTTCTATTACCGCATCCGACAAAATTAAATTGAATGATCCGTCATTCTAGTTGCAATTGTTTGATAACCCAAAACAATAGAATCTGTACAAATAAATCGCCATTTTTCTTCGTGATTTGTACCACTTATTAAGTATTACATCTACATAATAATGAAACTCTATTAATTCCGAGCACGTTGCTGTAATTATGTAAGAAAATTCTTGAATAGCGTACGCATTTTATATTATAGTTTCATTGCAAGGTCTTAAATTTGTCTATTTCAAATAAGCCGCCGTCGTTTTTTTTTTGTTCGTTCTAATTTTGCATTTTTTTTTTCAATTCGGTTTTAATTCGCACCAAAAAAAATGATCTCCAAATTAATCGAACATAAATATTTTTAAAAATACCACTTACTTGATGACAAGTCCAACATACTTAAATTAAAACAAAAATGCTTCTTATATGTTTAACATTACTGTTGAGATTGAGAAGACCACATTTTTGTTTTTATTCGTTATTTGATCGTGTCGTATTTATGTACATAAAGCCTTTTAACAGATGATGACGATAACTAAGTACAACATACATACCTACCATGTGGTTACCACAGTTCATTTATATAACAGCTCACTTAAAAATAAAAAAAACCATTTTTTTTACTTATCTCAACTTTTTATCAAGCCCCATTTTATGACTGACATTGAAATTACACGAAATTTTACATGTAGGAAAAAGTCGTGATTAAAAATCATAACATTTGATTGAGAATATTTTCTGTCAGGTCTCAGGTAGGCATCGCTCTTGTATGCCTCCAAAAAACCTAAAGCCTGGCATGGTTTATTGAAATTTTGACGGGCATTATGGCAGTATGTAGATACCTACACCTAGGCACCATCATAATATTTTGTACATGAAAAATAAATAATAGAAAAAACAATTTCGCTCGAATCTCCTCTCTATATATGAAATTAAAAAAAAGTTTCCTCCCTTGCCGATGCGCTAACTTATAACTAACTAACTTATAGTTGAGTAATGCCAAATTAATTAAAAAAAAAAAAACCAAAACCAAACCAACAAAAAATCTAACTTTTTTTCTTTTAATTTGGTTTTCAGTTTCCAGTACCAGCCCATCACAAAAAACCGTCCGACAATTTGGGACTTAATTATGTTACGGAACGAATTTTGGCATCTGTTCTGCCCCATAGGAATAAATCACACGAACAGAACAGACCACACAGTGACGGGATGTCAATATCGCCGCAGGACATTTACGAAAAAGAGTTGATATCGATGCTGGAACAAAAACATGGAAAGGTAAATGGCATGAAAATGTTTTTTTTTTTTAATTTTTTTCTTTTCTGTTTTCTGTGGTAAAAATTGTGTAGTAATTAATTTGTTCTTTCTCATTTTGTATTCAATGTAGAATTACAAGCTGTTTGATTTGGAATCATGCATATCACAAATAACGCTGGAAAAATTATGTGAACTATGCAAACATATTGATTCGTGGTTGGGTAGTGGTCGTGAAAAAGTTGTTGTGCTACAGGATCGGTAAGTTTTTTTTTTTTTTCACCTCCAAATATAACATGCATGTAGATTTTTCTAATAAATAATGACAAATAGTTAATTTAATCAAAATGTAGTAAATTTTACTAATCATTCATCATCGTGTTGTTTATTTAAAATAATAATAAAATCTAATCTAATGGAATCTTCTATGAAAAAAACACTTTTCCAGAAGTCAGCTATGAAAATAGCAAAAATAATGAAAATAGTTAATTTAATCAAAATATAGTCAATTTTACTAATCATTCATTGTCATGTTGTTTACTCAAAATGAACTTATGTCGATCGATAGCACACTAACTACTAATTTTATTTTACCAAATTTTTAGTATATTTAACCAGCTATGAATATAGCAAAATTAATGGAAATAGTCAATTTAATCAAAAAATAGTTAATTTTACTAATTATTTATCATCACGTTGTGAACTTATGAACTTATTTGAATCGATTGCCATTGTACAGTATATTCTAACTACTAATTTTATTTTACCAAATTTGTAGTATATTTAACCAATTTTGTAGTACGCAGAATTTCAGTCAATAAAATATAATCTAATGAAATATTCTTTCAAAAAAAAAAAAAAGTTCCCCAACTATGAAAATGAAATTCAACCATTTTCTTGGTTGATTTAACCTAAATTAAGTAATGACTTTGTCATTCAAACTAAGAATTTCGCTTAAGCAATTTGATCTAGTACATCTCGTCAATTGAATTTAATCATTTTATAAAATTGATTAAATACTTTAGTTATTTTTACTTTTAAATTGGTCTTTTTAACTTAATTCATTTGATAAATTGACTTATTTCCTGTTGTATTTA
The DNA here is from genome assembly GCA_026745375.1 of Platyura marginata. Classification (NCBI taxonomy): domain Eukaryota; kingdom Metazoa; phylum Arthropoda; class Insecta; order Diptera; family Keroplatidae; genus Platyura; species Platyura marginata. The sequence goes on from JANSTT010019488.1 coordinate 77,531, forward strand.
CCTATATTTTGGCAATAACTTTATTTTGGTTAAAAATATTCATCTCACACTTAATCATTGTATCATTAATCTATGCGCTTGCTATCTATATTAAAGACCGCAAGGTAAATTTTACCATAATCATCATATCCATATATAGAGAAGTTTGCCGTCATTCAAACATGAAATTGAGATAAATCAATTAGGCTCTCTCCATTTGCATAAATTGATTGATTAAGTTATTAAAATGAAGAAAAAATACGCAAAACGCGAACGACATTCTTATAAATATACCAGTGGAATGAGATAATTAGTTTGCTGACATTTTGTTTAATGGTTTCTGTTTCTTGGATTGATTCATTTCATGTACTTACTGTGATCGCACTCAAGTCATGGCATTTTTTTGTTTTTTTTTTTTTTTGTTTTTATGTTCGTTTGATTTATTTTACTATCAATCGAGTTTCTTTATAGATTTATGGGGGGGAAAATGAATAGGAATATTATTTTGGCCCGCGAAAATCAACGGATTATCGTACAAGAATATTTGTTTCTGTTCAATTCCATAGTAAAAACATAGATTTGATTAAATGACCTCGTTTGGTCGCAAATAATAGCGGAGCCTGAGTATTATTGATCCTATTTTCATGGGACTATTTAAAAAAAAAACGTACGTCATTTTTATGAAAGAAAATGGAAAAAAATTGGTCGTTCACCGAACATTTGACCATTTTTTAGGCGTGAACTTTTTTAATACTGAAAATATGGTTTTGAAACTTTGTATTTTTATATTATTTTAAATTTGCAACATTTTTTGCCAAATAAATTTTTTGGAAAAAGTTAACCCTTTTAGGTCCATACGTTTTGAACATGAAAGGGTTAACCAAAAAAAAATTAAATTCAACTAAATTTACTTATAGAGATATTCTTTATGTTTTCTGTGCATTAACTTATTTTTAAAAGTTAACCCTTTAAAGGCACCGCTTGGACCTTAAAGGGTTAATAATTTCTAAAAATGAAAAATTTTCGAGAGCATTGACAATTAAATTCTGAGAATGATGAGCAGATTTTAGAAATTTTTTGGTTAACCCTTTGAAGTTCAAAATGTATGGACCTTAAAGGGTTAACTTTTTCAAAAAAATTTATTTTACAAAAAATGCTGGAAATTTAAAATAAGATGAACGCTCAAATTTTTTTTTCCATTTTCTCCTTTTTTTTGTATTCTCTGGCTCCGCCACTGGTCGCGATCCATCCCTAGCAATTCAAGAAAATCAATTACGACATCATACAAAACTCTCTCTTGCTTTTCTTCTTTTTTTTTATATGAAAACATTAAACCGAAAAATTTTCATTCGTTGCCCGCCCAGTAGGTAGATATTTTCATTTCATATTTTTACCAATAAAATCTTTTTCCATGTGAATCTGTTTTCCATCTTCTGCTACTACAGCACATACCACAAATCGTTTACATCTGGATATCTTCCTTTAGAAAAACAATTTTTAATAGATTTTTCAACGAGCACAAAACTAATTCAATGCACGCACACACACATACACGCGCTCATAGGCACAAACATTGAATCTGTCTATTTTTCCATAGAGATCTAATATTGAAAACACTTTTAAAATACCACAATTTTATATGTGCCGGGTCTCTAACTCAACATATATTTTAGTTAGATAAACACCTAGAAGTGATGTCTATGTTGTTTTCTCTCTCTCTTCTATTAGAAGGCAAATACCTACATAATATGTGTAATAGTACAAGTACATAGTAAACATTATTAGCTTCGTCTTACGAGAATCAACAATATAATTGATCATAAATTAGAAATAATTTGCAAATAAATTGAAAATTGTGCATCATCAGTTCGGTTGGAATTTTCCTAACCATAATGAATATGTTCCATTCATATCGGATTTGTGTGTGGTTTTCATTTCTAAGTAATTTATATTTATGGTCGTCGTACCCATTATACACATAGTTATATTTACTATATTAGTTTATTGTACATCTCTACATCTAAGTTAGAATTAGAATATTATGCTAGAAATAAGGAGAATAGTGATAGATAACAATAGAAGTTCATATTTATGTAGATTGATTATTAAATGTTGCTACCCAGCCAAGAGATGGATATATTTAGAAATAGCCCCCCCCCCTTCTCCTTTGAAGTTCCTAATGTAGTTCCTGTATAAAATATTTTAAACTCCAACTAATTCCATAGGATATTCAATCTTCTTCAATCTAGCCTTCCCGTTCCGTTACAGATTTCACATTTGTATAATGTTCATAATATATTTTTTGATTCCAGTTCTCTGAACAATGGTCCCGTAGTTTAGGAGATATGAAATTTTTTAAGGAACTTTTATCTAAGGAATGGTTAGGAGAAAATTGGAAAAATCTAAACAAAAAATTTTTTTTTCTCCCGAATTCCATAAATTTGATCTTAATATTAATGATTTTAACGTTTTTAATTGATCTGTGAAGATTTCAAGTGATTTATATAGGTTTTCCCATCATTTCCACACATTTCCTATAGAACGTCTGAAAAAAGGCTTAAATTCGGATCTAAAAATTAAATTTCATATTCAAAAAATCTAAATAAATACTAAGCGATAACATAGACCTATTGAGACCTATGAGATAGACCTACAGAGACCTATGAGATAGACCTACAGAGACCTATGAGATAGACCTATAGATCTATATATCAGTAGATTTGTACAAGCCACAGCTTTAATTTGCGTCTAGTCGCGAGGCTAAATTCCAATTTCTCAAATTTAAAAAAATCTTTTACTGATGTCTTGTTTTTTGGGAATTAATTTTCTATGGAAATGATCGATAAACGGTCGATCAAATATTTTTTTTTCGGATAGATATTCAAAGCAGCTACCTGATAGAAAAAAGTTCTCCGAACAATGATCCCGTAGTTAAGAAGATATGATTTTTTTTAATTAAAATCTAGACAACAATTGGGAAAAATCTAAACAAAAAATGTTTAAGGGAGGAACAGAGGTGGTTTTTATATATTTTTACCGGGAGAAAAAAGAGATTTACTAAAAAAGTAGACTACAATAAAATCTGATGATCCGATCTTGTGATCCAAATTCCGCGGTTGTTCATTAGCACAAAAATAGATTTTCCGCATCATTTTCCCCTACAGAATCAATCCCTTTACCCTTCCATTTATATTGCCGTAATGAAAATAATCCCAATATGTTAACGATCAAATAATACAAGAAATTTGTCATCATATTTTTAATTTAAACAAAACACACTTAGCATTTATTACTGTAGTAAGCAAATTACGCCAGTCTACTTAAAAAGGCATATTTGAGTGGCACATGCCATGTCTAATAATAATAAAAAAAAAAAAAACAAAAATGTACACATTGTACTCGTATATGTACCTACAATGTACTTAAAAGGGTTTTTTTTTTTTTTTTAAAGTGGATAGTAGTGTACCTCTATATCTTGTAATTTAATAGTCTCAAGTGTATGACTCTTCTCCAGAGATAAGAAGAAGAAAAAAAACACTGTTACGATTTTAGAAGGGAAGTCTGTTAATAAATATTTTTTCTAAAGTAGTGTGGTGAATATTTTGTTTTTCATATGTAAATATCTGGGAAATCACAAATATGGAGACGAAAATGGTACTGAATTAGACATACGCACTTCGAAAACCTAGAGAAATGACGTTTTGACGCAAAGCGGAAACATCAAATTACTTATGCAAGAGAAAACGATCCAGAATGCCGGAATACAAGAATATCCTAAACTATGGCCTGGATGCTTCTTTTGTGGAACGTTAAACGGCCTGATGATGATGCAGAAACGTAAAATATGTTTTTGTTTACCCTAAGCCAACCTACGGTCACTTTGCATCATGAAGTCAATAGACAGGATTGCCACAAGTGTCACGAAACGTTTCAGATCTTGATAGCTTCAAAAAACAGAGTAAGATTAATCTCAATGCCCGGAAACTTTGGCATGACCGAAAATCAAGAGACAGACTGGGCTTGAATCATTAAAATCACCTTAAATTGATGTTGGACACGATACATGAGAATCTGCCAAGAAGCATTCTGTACCTTTAAGTTTGGCTTAAACGACAAAACTGCAGTTCACTTTATGGAAGGGGATGCCCCGGTACAGAAACGTGACCCAGGCCAATGGATTCTAGACGATTTTCGTTGAAGCCATATTAAAAACAGTTCAGAATTGGGACATATTCTCAATTAAATTCTTATAGACGAAGAAGTTTTCTTATAGATTTAGTTTTTTATTTGTTTATTGGAGTTCGTGTGATAGCAACGGATGGTTTTTACCTTAAGCGCACAACCAGCAACCACATCTATGCAAATGGATACGCGCGTTCAACAATTTGCATATTTTTCTCTCATTTCGAATAGTTTGAAAAGAACAAAGTAGAAAAGTTTTCCAAGAAATCCAAAAATGCCAGAAGAATAAAAAAAAATAAAAAATTGAAATCGTCGCCTTTGAAAAAAACTTTATTTCTCATCACTGGCGCTTTTTGTTGAATTTGTTTTTTTTTTTTTTGTTTTTTTTTATAGCCACTCCATACTCCACTCCACATACTGTGCAAATATTCGTTTTTATTCAATTTATTCCAAAACTATTTTCAGCTTTCTTTGTTAAATTCGTACGACTGACTGACTCTTCTTTATCCTCTCTCTCTCCATATTATATTTACTTTAATATAAAAAGATGATTTTTTTTTTCCTTTTTTTTTTTATTCATTCCAAACGTATTAATTTCTTCTTAGTCAGCTCGACTGCATTTTCGTTTCAGTAGATATATCCGCGGCCCGTATACAATACACATCTGTATCTGTATACACATCTATACATATATAGAATAGAGCCAGTTGCTCTTCATTGGTTGGAATACAATAAGCAAAATAAGAAAAAAAAAAATTTATTTATTTATTATTTCAAATCTAAACTAAACATTTTCATTTCTATATTGCCACTTTGCCCATAGTTCAGTCCCAGTTCTTCGCGAGATATTAAATTGCGCGCCCAATCCATGTTGTTCGAGCCTTCATCTTTATTTGTACATCTCTACAATACAATAAAATGTACGTACATAAAATGTACATTAGTTGATTTATTAGTGCATTTCGATTAAAATCAATTATAGACGAGAGAGAGAGTCGTGTATAGAATTGTAACACCATTTAGTAAAAAGTACAATTAATGTGCGCAGTGAGTGCAGTGAGTACAGTGACAGTGTGTGTGATCGATCCAATTTGATCATAATATTTATTAAAAAAAAAAAATTATCTTATTCGAATATAAATAACATTTTCCAATTAGAAAATTTAATGTGAAATATCCCACTAACGAGTAGGAAGAAACATTTTGACATTTTTTGGTGGTTTTTTCTTTTCTCTCTCTCATTCTATCTCTTTTGGTTTGTGTTGCGCTTGTAGGAGCTGACGCATATTTTGTATAATGCGCAATATTTAAATGCATTTTTTTTTAATTTGGTGTGTGGTTCCGGTTTTGTTTGTGATATGAGTTCAAAAAAACCTCATCAGAAGTAAGTTAATTATCGTTAATTGTTAGTAGCAGCACTGTTCATGTTCAATAAACAAAAATTAAAAATGTAGAGGCTGTCAAAATAGTGAAAATTATCATGGAACAAATGGTGGGGGGGAGGGTTTTGGTATTTTTTTCTACAGTACATCGATAAATGTTTCAAAAAGGACAAATTTTTTGTTTGTGGTACCAATTTTAGTCATTTCTCTGGAGTTTTATCTAAATCCCACTAAAACGATAGATGAACTCTTAATTTTTATGGTTCCGTTCCACTTTTACTATTATTTTCTCTTCCCCTTTTCCTTTGTTCCTCCTTTTTTGTTGTTGCAAGTCATATTTAAAAAAAAATCAAGAAAAAATACTTAAATCCAAATATTACTAAGTAGCGGAGCAATGCAATTTGTACTCCTTTGAGACAGAAATCGTTCAGTTCCATTAGGCATAGCACAATTTTTTGTTAGATTATATAAGACTGCCAAAAATAAGATTTAGAACATTACTATATGTAGAACATTCTTCTTGTTAGAATAATTAAAAGTTCTATTCCGGAGACTGATACCTGAATAAAATAATCCTAAAAGTCTGTACAACAAGTATACTAGAGCTGTCTGTCTAGAACAGAACTGTAGGTGTAATTTTTTCTATTTTTTTCCTCTTTTTTTTGTTGGTATGTATTCCTAAGGATTTCCCCATCTACAAAAGTAATAACTAGCCGATAAAGAGATCTTAATTTTGGGTTCAGAACCAATCCATTTTTTGACCATAAATAAGGCAGAAGACAAGCTGAAACATTTTGGTGCACTTAGTTCTAGCTGTGTCTAATGAACCTGAACAGCTAGAGAATGCCACCGATTATAAGTACACTTGGAACAGTTCGAAAAAAAAAGTCCCTCTGCTTTTGTCTTGTGAGTTTTAATTTTTTTGTGCGTCTGTCTAATAATCTTAGATATCTAATCTGACAGACGCCATTCCTTTGGAGTTGTATAGCAGTATTAAGGATCTAAATAGACAGACTTCAGTCTTTTGGTGCCACCATAGGTCTCAACCCTCAAAAGTCTAGAGATTGTTTTTGGTCCATGTATGATAAACCGAAATTTTGATGTGATCCGGTCGTACATAAAAAGCATAGAGCCAATAACTTTGAGAATCTGATGAGAACCGATTCCTTTCAGATTTTGGTATGATTGTGACTAAAAATTTTGTGGTCTTTGTCAGAGGGACTATTCGGATCCATCAAATAATTACTGAGATCAAAGATTTCCCGAGATTATCCTGATTATGGTATGATTGTGACTAAAAATTTTGTGGTCTTTGTCAGAGGGACTATTCAGATCCTTCAAATAATTGCTGGGATCAAAGATTTCCCGGGATTAAATCACTTTAATAATGGAAAATCTGAAGATGGGTTAGAAAACAGAAAACTAAAGCAAGTCTTGGGGTACATTGGGGAAAAAATTTATTTTTGTTCAAGTTCCTCATTCCCTTCAGTCCTAAGTCGAACTTGAAGTTCCTCATTTGTTCCGATCAATTGATTCGAATTATTTACTAGCCTAGATTAATGTAAAAAGAGACAAGAAGAGGGGTCACATACAGAATTTATGATCTGAATACAAAAACTTTCTTTCGTAGTAGTAAAATTCTTGAAGACATTAAATTTTTCTAGCATCTAGAATCTAAATGACTAGATCAATGACAATGAAATTAAAATATTTTTTTTCTTTCTTTACAGAGGCGACAAACAACGATTGGGATCAGCAATTGCCGCTTATTTAGAATATTTAGACATATGTGCCTCCAATTATCCAAAACGCAATGGCATTTCAAATGAAGATGTCCGTGCCCATAATACAATCGCAAGGAATTGGCTAGATTTAGATATATTTTCAATGAAAAAATTCTTAGAAGATGTTATTGGTCCACTCCGCGTGCCATCCCATCGACGTTATTTGCATTATTTTTCCGGTCTACTATCGGGCAAAATAAAAATGAACTCATCCCCATTGTATTTGAAATATGTGTCAATTGAGTCTCCGCCATCCTGGCTACATTACGAATCAATATCATCGCAGAATGCTGAATGGCGTAGTTTTATTAAAATTTACGAAGGCCTTAATTGTGTTTTTACATCAGGTAACAACAATTCATGCCATAATTTTACGAAGAAATAAAAAAAAAATTAATAAATAATATTCCCCCCTTACCACCCTCCTATATTGCCATCCATTCATCTCCCAACCAACCGTAGATATTCACGTAATTCCAATTTCAACACGGCAATTTGTGTACGAAGTAGGCCAATTACGATTACGTGGCGATGTTATAATAAGGTGCTATCAAATTATACCTAATGACTCAGCATACCAGGAGAAAAGAGAGCTGATGTTTTCCAGCCAATTTCACACCTGTGCCGTAACAGATAAAGTTGTATCATTTAGCCGAAGTGAATTAGATTATGCTTGCGATGGTAAATGAATATTTTTATTTTATTTTCTTTTCTTTCTTTTCTTTTTACCAACTACAACAACAACAACAACAACAATAACATTTCCTTCAACGATTATTGATGACGAGAATCTGTCTATATAAAAATTTTTGTATCGTTTTAGATCCACGTTTTCCAACCGACCATAAAGTGACATTGTACTTTGGTGGGAATACCGCAGGTGGTGATGGCCGTGGATTTATATTTCAAAGTCCTCTGGTGAAAATTGAGCCAATCAACGCTATTGCCAAATATGATAGTCTGGAAGATTTTGATGATGGTGAGTACATTTTTTTTTCTCCCCCATATTGATTTTGTTCAAACAAATTAACTCTTAAATGTTGGGGGTGGGGTTTTTGTGTCCAAACAAATATTTCTTTATTGTATTTGAAACCGTTTTGAAACTTTTTTGAAACTCTGGTTACAAAAATAACCCATTTGTAACGATTTGGTTACAATTTCTGGTACAAATATAACGCGCAGTATTTTTTCAACGCACGGTCGAAATATTGATCACATTTTTTGTATAACGCGGTTTTTTTTTAGTTCAACGCATGCGCGTAATTTTATTCTACAATTTCCTACTATCTAGCTCTAGGAGGCCTACCTGTAAATGTTATTTGCTGAATTGCTGAATACGGTGTCTCAGCCAGTTCCGTAAATTATTAGAAAATGTGCATAGAAAAATCTTAAATAGGTCAGTGTGGGCCCCACAATCTTAAAGACCAACAAATATTATTTTAAATTTCACCAATAAAATTTATCTCAATTCAGTTCAATCTCAAAGAATTTAATTCGCCAACAATTTATTCCAATCAACATTAAAGCCTATGACGGCATAATTTATTACAGGACTGTCCGCGGAAGATTTTAGTGTTGTTGTTGTTGTTGTTATTGTTCCTTCATTCTGGTACAGTATTTTTGGTCGGTTTTTGTATCCGGCGGAAAATTGTGTAAATTAAATTCTCTTTAAATCGGAAATACTAAAATTTAAAACGGAAATACTAAAAATCCATATTTTAAAGCAAAAAAAACGAGGTTCGAATATTTGTTTTAAGTCACAAATAAAATTTTGTTTTCTATTTCAACCCCCGGAAGATATTTGTTGGACATTGTTGCCGAATTAAAAGAATTCTTGCTGTAATTATATTGAAACTTGACGAGGCTTCTTAATCCAGTTAAAAAATGACGTCTTAGGTCTGTCTTCCTGAACTGCTAATTTTCGGTGCATCAATTCGGAACACGTCTCACAATTAAAATAGACAAAATCAACGAACACCCAAATTTCTTGTGTGTGTTCCCCCTTGTCCGCCACCGAATTTCATTTCAAACTTGCGCACGCGTTTTTTTAACCCTTCAAAAAGTACGATTTTTGGCTTCTCAATATATTTGTCAAGCTCTCCCCCGTAGCTGTTCTGGATTGGGATGAGCATTTTCCAAATTATTTTAGAATACAATTTGTCCTAACCAATCATGAGCATGACGAAAGAAATAGTCGTCCCAAGATGAATCTTTGATGTCCCCAAAGATTGCCGCTGCTTTTAAACTTTCCTCCCCGTAGACTTTCTCTTTCCTCCCCTAAAAACTCTGTGTGGGCTTCCGAAAACGTTTTCATTACTAAACCAAGGGATTTCTCTGTTGTTAGGTGTCGACTATTCGTTCGAATGTTTTTCTCTCCCTCTGTCTCACGCCATTGTAACAGGAGTTACACCCCGTTCATTTCCACTACAAAACTAGATCTAGACAGATCATTTCGAAGGAGATGACTTAACCTGAATCATGAAAAACTGTCCATTGGTTCCGTTTTCGATGCTTTTATTTAATTAATAAATTTTGGTACAAAAGATTTCTATAAAAATGCGTCTAATCCTAGGACGGAATTATTTAGATGTTAGTAAGAAAAATTTTGGGACAATCCGATAACAAACATTAGAGCCTAATGCTAATAAAAAATTTTATAAATAAAAGGAAATAAATAAAAATTGCCAAATGAACGCCTAAAGATCATCCTTAGTGTCTAAGGTGCTCAAATGTGTGAGAGGAGATGATTAGTAAGAGAAAGAAGAAAAAAAAACGCCCAGATGGTGATGGTTCCTTATTGTTCGTCTTTTTCTTTAGCGCCATGCTTAAGAATTCGCGTAAATTCCAAATAATCAAATAGGCCACCTTTTATTGGAGCCTCACGGAACATTTCGTCCACCTAAAATATTTTTTCAATTTACAAATTTACCAACAACAACAACAACAACAAAATTAACTAAACAACACAAAAAAACTCACATCTTCATCGGTGAACCGTTCCCCCATTGTCGTCAATAATTCCCGTAATCGATCCTCCTGTATCAAACCCATATTCTCCTCATCAAAACAGCCAAATGCATTTTTTATGACATCCTCCGGATCGGTACCCTGCAATCGTTCACCAAACAATGTCAAAAACATTGTGAAATTTATTGGACCCGGTGCCTCGTTCATCATTTGCTCCAAATACTCATCGGTCGGATTTTTGCCCAACGATGCCAGCATATCGTGCAAATCTTCCTTTTCCACAAAACCGTCACGATTTTGATCGATCATATTGAATGCCTCTTTGAATTCGGCAATTTGTGCCTGATCGAACATGGCAAATACATTGGAGGTGGCACGTTGTGCCCGTTTTTTTGTGGTTGCCCGACGGCCAGCCGTTTTACGTGATGCCATACTGAAAATGGTTTTTTTTGTTGTGATTCTATAAATCTTTTAAAAATTTGTCACACAACAAATTGAATTCAAATTTGATTGGACGTTGATGATCCTGTCGCCACAGTGAAGCCTGAGAGGTCAGAACAGAACTCAGGACAACGATTCAAAAGGTGTTTGGTTTAGGTTCGAATGTAAATATTTAGAAATATCCAAATCAATCCAATCAGAAAAAAAAACAAATGAAATCTATCACATGGGGTATCCGTATAATGGGGCCCTCCAGTTACTTTTGTCATTTGATATTGATAACGAAAATATTTTCGCTCTGAAACCTGAGTCATAACCTGTTGAATACACAAATTACCGATTCGTATTTATTATGTTGAGTAATAAAAACAACTTTTGCAAAATCATTACCAAATTAGGTAACATTGACACAATCATCCAAAAAAATGTAGACCAACTAAGCGGAGTCCCATCAAGGGGGCCCATATGGTGTCTATTACACCGTTAAAATATCTATAAAAATCAAAATAAACTTTCGATTTTTATTGTTTTGTTGTTGTGTACCAGTCATAGAATAATCCAAGAATTAAATATCACAAAAGAAAAATGTCTCAGTGGAATGACCGAACAAAAAAAATATTTGTGGAATTTCTATGTCATTAACCTATAATTTGTACTGATGATGAGTCACAGATAATTAAAAAAAAAAAAAACTTTTAATTAAACTTACCTGAATAAGGTTTTTTTTTGCTGGATATATTAACGAAAATTAACACAATTTACAAATGAAAACAATAAATTTTAACAAAACAACTGAGCAACTGCGAGAAAAACACGTCCGAACAATGAAAAATCACTCACAAAAATGAATTTTCAAGCATGACATAAATATGGCGTCCGAAATTTGAGTGCGTTCAATATCATTTCAACATTAAAGCTTTTTTTTCTGTGGCTTGCGTATATGTTTCTGGTTCACAGATGTCGCACCGAGTCAGTAAAGATTATTTGTTTTTAATGCAGGGGTTGAGAATGCTTGCGTACCAAATCACATGATCATGATTAACGTTGCGTTGAAAAATAATGCCATTTTGTTACGGCAATTACGGTAAATGGAAAAAAATTAATTCAAATTGTAATTGTATTTGTAATTTATTTGGAAAAAGCAAATGTACACTACTACAGGATGTTGATTTTAAGTTCTCCTATTTATTGAATCCCGAAAAAAATTCAATTTTAATGAAATTTGATGATTTCATCATTCGAAAACGCTCAAGGATGTCAACGCTGAACTTTCAAGTCCGTCAAACTTGCTGTTTTTTTTTTCTTCCAGGAATGCCGCCATTTCAGTGCGGTGAGTTGTTTAGAAGCCAACGTAAAAAAAATGTGTCTCAAATTGCGATTTTATTTATTTAATTTAAAAAGTGTTGTGAGAATGGAGAAAACTGGAGTTTTGGTCCCGAGCAAGGAAAATGTATATATTTAAAAGAAAAGTAATTCGATTTCAATTTATTTATATTATATTTAGGTATTTGTATTTTGATGCTCAAGTATGCATTTAGGTTGCCATTTTAAGTTTTTCTGAATTTGTAGGTTTTTTTGCTAAAACATCCATATAAAAACTTAATTTTCTTGGATATTCATATTAGATTATTATCTTTTATTGTATTGTGCAATAAAGAAAAAGCAGAGACGAACACATCTCAAAATTTTCGTAAAGCAAACTTTTTTTGAAGTTAGCGTCACTCGGGGTGACGCCCCATATTGATAGTGATTTGAATGATTGTGCCCTTTATGTATAATAAAACAGAAATTACCGTAGTTTTGACTAGACGACTTTTGGACATTTCCCATTAGTACTTTATGTCCATTTTTATCGCGGCCAGGGTACGATTGATCGCCTTCATAGAATGGTAGAAGCCGGGGCATTTATAGGATTTTGATTTCGTTGATTTACTATCATCAATAAATAGTCCTTTGTATAGATACTGTTAGTGGTGTAAAAGATCATTACAATTGTTCTAAACTGGGAATGATGAACTCAGCATTTACCTACATTTCCTCAACTGAATTGATTCCATTCATGGACTATGATCGAATTAATTCGCCAATGGTTAATAAAATCTATTCCAATCTAATTGATCTTTACTGAAAAGATGCAGAACAAATTCATTCATCCAAATAGTGGACGGTTAAGCTCCAAATTATCAGATGCACACGACAATAGAGCCGAACGAGAAGATTTACTGTGACAGCTGCAATGCTTCGTAAATCTCATTGTTTATAGATAAGAAAGGACCGATGTGACCAGTATAGGACAATTACTGTTAGTCAGAACTACATACCTACAGAGCTTCTAACTTAGAACTAAGAGCTTCTAACTTATTGTTAGACAAAAAACATTGTCCCCAGAGAAGCTAATGTCGATGCAGACTTTTTCCAGTATATATTCCTAAAACAACATTTGCCAGATATAAATGAGGGAAACACCGTTGGATTCGTTAATATTAGAATTAGTTTTTTTTGAAGAAGAAGGGGACCAAAATAGACGGTCTATTAGATTTTTGGTGATGATGATGGGAACACAACCAATTTTCGGTTCCAACCACAAGAAACAAGAATATTTTTAGAGATGATCTGGTCAGGTTTTATTTAGTTTTCGGGGAATGACTATTTTAATTTGTTTCAGTACAGTAGACTTCTATATAACACGGTTAATACATTAGGGGTTGTATGAAATCGTGTTATGTGATGGAGAGATATGCCCTAGTAAAGTAAACGAGGAATTCCCGCATTTTGTAATATGGCGCGTATTATGATCCCAATATTTTTAGCGTGTTGTAGTAACTCTCCGTTATACGCCAGTCTATTCTATCTCCATGTACCTAACACTGTTGGTGTTGGGGGTACCCACGTTCATTACCAACGATTGAACGATTCAATTAACAATTTTTTTTTGTATACATTTCGAACATAATTAGCCATTCCAATATCAATAGTGCGGAAAATTTACTTCCTGTCCTATAAAATCTTTGCATATACATTCCAAGAATCAAGTAAACATTTAAGGTTACATATTGATAGATCCATAAGAAGAAGAAAAAAAAATAAAGAATAAGAATAAAACGACGAAGAAGTAATCGAACCACCATGAGAAACTCAAACAAAAACACTGAAAATCTTTGCACATCGATACGAGTAACCAAATGGTGTGCGTGTGTACCTCATATGTACTACCTCGAAAGCTAAAGGCTCAAGTATTCTATATTCTAGAGATGAATTTCTTTATTTATACTTAGCTGTGGAGAGGTGAAAAATTGTATATATATCGAAAAGCAAATATGGTTCCGTACATATGGCAATATGTCTTTATTTTGACAAATTAAAAGTCGGCATTTTACAACATCTAAGGAGATCGTAGAATTTCTTTTTCTTCTTCTTATACTTTTTTTGTTTTGTTTGAAAGTTCATTAACATTGATTTTAAATAGATAACAGCCAAGAGTGTCTAAATTGAACATATTTATGGTGCATTAACCATTAGACATGAAGGTAGAGGTACGTAAATTTTGTTGTAATAACAACACAAACACACAGTGCACAATTAACCGAACAGAAATTTAACTTATTTGTGACCCGGATTAAATTTCTTTTGTATTATGTCACCGCAGTGTCCAGTTGGGTGTAGTATAAGAGAGGCGAAAAAAATATTTTCAGTTTTCCTATGTTTTTGAAAGGACATCTTTCGACCCAAATCGCTGCCCATCCCCCTCAAATGACATTCGTCGCACAAAGTTCGGTTCAATAATTTTTATTCAATAAAGTTTCGGGGTTCTTTGACAGTTTCAATCTCACCAATCGACCATGTATATAATTTTCGGTTCAGTGGTATTTCGTCTTCCAATCACCACACGCCGTGCCAACTTTTGGTCCTTTGTCAATTTTCCATATTTTTTTTCGGTTCTTCGACAGTTATCCATTTTTTTCGGTCTTTCGACAATTATCTATATTTTTCGGTCCTTCGATAATTATCCATATTTTGTCGGTTCTTTGACAATTTTACCTATTTTTTCGGTCCTTCGACAATTTTCCATATTTTTTCGGTCCTTCGACAATTTTCCATATTTTTTCGGTCCTTCGACAATTATCCATATTTTTTCCGTTCTTTGACAATTTTCCATATTTTTTTAGGTTCTTTGACAATTTTCCATATTTTTTCGGTTGAATTCTAGCTACAAATGAATTTCAACAATTTATCGACCCTTTAATCATTGCAGTCTCTTAAAATCCTTGAAATTCATCGGTCCTTTAATCATTTTAGTCTCAAAAAAGTTTACGGACTATATTATTAGGTTTACCGGAATATTCTGTCCATGTTATACCGAATCCAAAAATTTTCTGAATACAAGCCGAAATGTATCGAGTTGAGATTTTCTCCATGTATTATGAAAAAGGATCTTGCTACATACCAATATTGTCATCGATCAGAGATGATTTCCCAGAGCATTGTCATTATTAAGATCAAAATAGAATATTTCGACTGAATGTGGTCCCATAGATAGAATTTCGGTTCAGCGTTTAATTTGTCAACATTTTGATGATCTTTTCTCATTTAAATTAATTCGGGCGATGAGGATTTTTTTCTTTTGTCCGACATTCGTTTCTTTACAGTTTCGAAATGTAATTCAATTTATTGATTTAGGGAAATTTTATTGAGAAAAAAAAATGTCCCTTTGGTATAAATTCGACTGATCCCAAACTTTTCTCGGTGCTTTTAACGATTTTTTTTTTATTTTCTCGAAGTGAAACCGATGTGTTGAATGTTAAAATATTCGTCATTAATTTTTGCAAAGCTTGCGATTTTTTTTCGCCGAACGAAGTGATGATTTTTTTTTTTTTTTTTTTAATTTATTTGTTTCACATACACAAACAAACTTATATTGTGTCCCTATATACAGAAAAAGGTTAAAATACATGTGAATTACACACATTAAAAAAAAAAAATGGAAAAAAAACAAAAAATGATTCATGAGGTGTGATATACTATTTGAAAAGCTAATTAGTTTGTTTTAGTTTTGCTTTCCGAAAATTATTTTATTTCAAAGCCATCTATTTCTGTATTAGATGCGATTCTATTTTATGTCGTTAAGTTTATTTGACGTTCGGCGTTTAAGATAGAAGAAAACAAAAACAACAACAACAACAAGTCAAAAATCGTTTTGTATGACTTATCCGTGTAAATATGTATAAATATAAATAAATGTGTGTCTGTGTGTGTGTGTGCATTTGTAAAAGGGTAATGCGGTGATGTAACGGTTGTGGCGCCACTTAAAAATATAATTTGTTTTCTGTTTTTATGAATTTTCTTGTTATTCTTATGTCACATTTTTTTTTTTGTGTTCAATTAAAAATACGTTAATTTGAATGATTTGAATTAGGGTGTTGAGAAATGAATGAATTAAAAAAGGTTAATGTCAACAACAATCAATTTTCTCCGGCTATCAATAATTACAGTCATATGGTTATTAATTATTTTGTACTTGCCACGCTCTCAAATTAAAAAAAAAAATTCTATCTATCCACCCTAATGGATTCAGCTAAATATAATGAAACAGTACTGGAGCCACTTCCTTTTTTCTTTTTCTTTTTGTTCAAAATCTGTTATTGTAATTCCCGAACGCTACTATTAAAATGATTGCGATAATGATGTGATTGGATAGTTGGCATCCGGAAACGGAGCAATTCCGAAGAGAATTTTATCGTCTTTAGAATTCAAGTCTTTTCAAATAGGAACGTTTACCAGATTCTTGTCTAGTCTGGGTATTTAATGAACATTGGTATTTCTTATCAAAAATGAAAAGTGACCTTGTTGGTCACACTAGACTTAATTAGATTAGGTTTGCAAAAGGTTTGTCCTTATAGTCCGATAGAGCATCTTATAAGATCTACATATTGTACTGTACCCCTGGTTTAAAATTTCTATATTGGTCTAGGTATTGGTCCGGTCTAGTAAATCAATCAATCTACTCTAGAGTCGTGATTTCTCTCGGTAAGGGGAAAGAATGATTCTATATATTGAAGTCTGCTGCGGACTAGTGTTTCTAACTAACTACAATAAGTCAACTGAGAGCAATCTGGATAATTTTGGAATTATATTTGTTGACACACCTGTAGAATATTTCTCAAACTGAACGGAGCTGCACAAATCCATTCGATTTGACGTTGACATTCGTGATGAACCACCGGGACATCAAGCGACAAAGAATTTCTTCAATGTTCCAAGTAGATACTCAAATATGTAAGGACTACCTGCGCTCTCTTTCTCTCTCTTTCTCGGTTGTCACTAGCAATGTTCTTCTCTTTATTTTTAAGTTGCTGAGCTGCCTCGTCTTCGTGGATTGGTGATGTGATCCTGGATCTGGACGCTTGTCAGGTGTTTTTTAACTGACTCATAATTCCGTATAAATGTGCAAAAGTCCTCTTCTTTTCAAATCAATAAATCAATCTTTCCCAAATCAATCCAATGACTGTCGTAGTCTTTAGTTTTTTTTAATCGGTTTTTTCTCTAGAAGTTGAGAAGGACAGGGACGGTAGCGACAAAATGTAGGACCCGGTGGCAAATAATAAATCTAAGTTAATTTAAATGACAAAATGTGACCATTGAACATAGATACTAATGACCAAAAAGGTCGTTACAAGAGAAAACTTTGATTAAATTCATCACTGCTGAACATTAAAATGATCGTCACTATAATCTCCATTAATATTTCTATTTCTATAGCATACACTTAACCCTAGAACCGTCACGCTAACGTAAACTGCCATGGTGTGTGACTTAGGGACACGAATGTATTTAATTTATATGAAAATAATATTTGCTGAATAGGAATTAATTATTTATTTATACATTTTGAAGTTGAATTGAAGTTGAAGCTAAATTGAATAGTGACTCACAGTCACAGCTTGGCGCTAATCGGGTTAATCGGTATTGTAACACATTTTCATTAGTAATAAATTACTTTATTAGCTATTTTCGTCAATCAATTCAATTCATAAGTTAAATTTCTTAATTAAAAAGATTTACAAAATACTACACGCAGTGACGTAGTAGCTGTAGTTGTGTAGTACGATTACTTTGTGATTGTGGTTTTGTGATGGGCTTCAGTGCGGTTTTGGATAAAATTTTGTTTGATTTTCCATGTGACTATAAAATTAAATATTCTTTTAAAGATCAGTTGACGCAAATAAATCATAGCAAATGCACAACAGGTTTCAAAATTAATATCATAGAAAAAAAATCGTCTTTACAACATAATTTTTGTTTTTTTTTTTTTGTAGATTTATTTTTATTTCTACATGGACCACCTAATATTATGACTGGAGCATGTTGCTAGATATTAACTTACAGATTTTTTTATTGGTTTTTTTTTTTGGCATTTATTTGGTTAGATATCCATCCAGACAATGTACATTTGTGACGTATATTTAGGCATTCCATTTTATTATTGTTTTGTTCTTGACGCTATATCGAAATATATCTGCCGGTTGAATGATTGGCTCGGATACCTCTGCCATCCATGGACAACGTATTTTTTTCATCGGATTAGTAGAATATAATTTCTATATTATTATTGTTTAATGTTTAATGTTTTTATATATAACTTTGCAACCCGGACAATGTGCACCATTTGAGTGACGATATAAAACTATATTTAATTGGCTAAAGAAGTTAGGAGTCCCTTGACTCTATCATTTTACAAAATATACCAGAGAAACCGTCCCATTTTATTTCGAATGGGTATTTAGATGGCTCCATCTTCATTTATGTAATAAAAAAACGAACATGTCTGCCAATTTTCTTAAAAAATTTTGCTCGCTTTGTTTTGTTGTTTTGTAGGAAATGTTTTTTCTCTGGGATATTGGAACAGAACAGAATGGGCCATTTAGAATACACCATAAACAAAATCAACCATTTGTAGGTTTTCGAGAATCTCTCCCTTCATTTCTTTGTTTAATGTCTGGAAGTGGAGTGTGGTTTTTTTTATGAAATACTACGCACAGCCCTCGTTGGCCCCTTTGTACAATTCTTCAATTATATTATCTAAATTTTTATATGACAAGCTCTGTTTTTATTGCAGAAATAAAACATTTGAAGTGTTTCATTGAAATCATTTAAAGATTGGCATATTTTTGAAATATTTCTTCTTTTTCGTTTGGAGAGACCTACTCGTATCTTGAACTACCATTACAATTTTGCCGTTTTGTTACCACTGAAAATACATTTATCTCATTGATATGACGTTAGTAGTGTATGTGAAAATGCAGCACTTGACGTGTTTCTTCTGAAAACCTTACAAATGCTCACTATTTCATCTGAAACCCTTTAAGCGCACTGTCATTCTGCAGATAATGCAATTTGTAGCCTGTTTTTAAGTTAATTCGGCATCTAAGACGTTCCGCTTCAAAGACAACTGCGACATACTGTAAGATCTTGGTTTAGTTAATTTCCTGATGTCGCACATCTGTGTAACCAGAATCAGAAGACGTTTTTCTTTCAATAATCACCAATTGTAGTGGTGGCTAGATTTAGAAAGTGTTCCCGGATAATTTTTATGCATTTCTCGATTTAACACGTCACCGATCTACAATTCCCTCTCACACTTCTTTATTTTTTATTATTTATGATGGAGTTGGTTTGTTTGTCCAATATACACAGAGGAGGATCAGCTTTTTACGATATTGGATACAAATTTATTTTAAAAGAAGGGGAATTTTTAATAGATGTTTTCATTCATATCAATTAAATCGCTCGATTTCTGATGGTTCGATTCCCACCCAATAAATATACCAATTTTTAACATATTACTTCATACGATAAATTGTCTGTTTTGTATCGTCTGAATAGCTCTAATAATATTTCAATTTAAATTCACTCTCACTCTCCATAACTTAATGGCATCGCTTAAATTGCAAATGTCTGCCTTTATTTATAATAAATCATCTCTAAAAACCATTAATCAATATAATTACAACTACAAATGGCACGACTAAACTACATGTACGGATAATAATGGTTTAATAATAATAATATAATCTCATACGGGCCATGGTAACCTAAATTTGTAACTAACAAGTCTTTCGCGCAGCATCCAAAAAGAAAAAAAAAAAGAAAAAAATAAGAAAAGAAAAAATGTTTTTCTATCGTGTCCAGTTTGAATATAAGAGAATTCAATGTGTGGCGTTGGTTAGTTAGGCGTTTGTTAGATAACGAATTTATTTTCAACTGCAATAAACAAAGTTTTGAAAAAGACAAAAAGAAACGAAAAGTTTTTCTTCTGGGTTTTCTCATTTATCTAAAGTGAAGTTAGCACGCTAACTATAAAAGCTTGTGGTGGGTTGTGTTTGTTGTTGTTCGTTAGCGTTCGTTGTTTAGAGTTGATTTAAAATATCAATTAGAAAATGAATTAAAATTTGCATATGTGCAAAATCCAGATCCAGGTGTGTACCCAGTACCTATACGTGTCTATCTAAATAATCGTTTTCATGCACAATATTATTGAAATGGTGTGTGGTGTGTTGGATACTTTTATATATAAAATAAACCTAGAAAGAAAGTTCTTTGATTTTTATTGGTCGTTGCAATATTTATGTATGTGCCTCTCTTCTTCTTGTGTAGTTTAGTACATTTTAATTTAACAAACACTCGATTGACTAATTTTTTTTATTTTTTTTTTTTTATGTGGGCTCATTTATTTGCTGTTAAGTGTTGTTTTGTGGCAGTTCAAAAGGCCACTTTGAGAGTATTTTGTGTTTATTGAGATTTATTACTACATAAATGTAACTGGAAACAAATTTCAATATTAAAAAAAAACTAACGAATGCAAAAAAATATGCCATTTGGAAAATTGATTCTCTCCTCGTCGTCTTAAGAGAATCAGAATCAGAAATTTTTGAAAGAAAACATTTTCGTTGTTATTATTGTTGTAATTTTAAAGGAAATTGTGTTCATTTATGTTTCACAGTGTGTCGCGCGCGGCAGCATCAGTTATTTATGTGTAAAATTATTTTTAGATGAAAATCTATTGAAAACTCTTGACAAAAGGTATTTGTGTCTGGTGTTGAGTTTTTTTTTCTTTTTTTTTTTTTTGTTTCTATGTGTATGTGTGTGTTTTTTACGTATTCTTATTGAGGAAATAGAGACAGAAACTCACAGCCTAAATGTGTAGGATTCGTTAGCGTTAAGGTAAATTTATTGCACGTTAATTAATTTAGTTTTGATTTGTTTTTTGATATCTCATGAAAAAATAGGGAAACCTTTTTTTTTTCTGTTAACTTATAAAACTGGAAACATTACAGGCACATGTGTTCATAATGTGTACGTATAGGTTTTTTTTTTTTTGAATAGCTACTTACTTCTACCTATTTTTTGAAATATTTACGGCAAATTTCTGAAATTGTTTTCGGTTTTAGGTTCAATACCAATTATGACAATTTATGACAAAAATCCTTTAATCAATTTTTTTAATTTCTTTTTTGTAAATTTCTAGAATTTTGAAGATTTTTTAATATTCAGAATTATATGTACTTCCAAATAGTTTATCGTTAAATTAACTAAATAGGGAGAGGGTAATAATTCGTACATAAATTATTTATAAAAAAAGTTTAAACGAAAAATTAATTAATTCTCTACAGAAAGAATAGTTTTAGTTCCACAACTGATTTTTTTTTTGGACAAAAAAATATATTAAAAGTTCAAGTTCAAAGATTTTGAAGTATTCAGTACTCCAGAATTTTTCAATTTCTTCTTTCTAAACGTTGTAAAAATTTTGGTAGTCCAATAGAAAAATGTTCTTAAGAATGCTGTTAGAAATGTGCAATTTCTTCCCAATATTATTTGACCAACCAAAAAAAAAAAAAAACACTCATCTTTTATCCAGTCTTTTTTTATTCTCTCGCTCTCTCTTTTATAAAATTGCTTCGTCATTTTCCAATTGTTGTTGGTCGGTCTTCAAATTAGCTTTATATAAAAATAATAATCAGCAGGTGAGATAATATTTATTGTACAATATTGTTGCCTATATAGACACATGTAGGATATGTGCTGTTATATGATGTGTCTATATATGTACATATGTAGTACAAAAAGTAATTATCTAAGTATTTCTAAGAAGCTTATTAGATTACACACAATACAAAAGATTAAAATGTTTTTTCAATGTGGTTTTAAAAGTGTAATTGCGTTATAACAAAATGTGCTCAATAGAACTTGTTTTTGTTTTTTGAATTAAATTTTGAATTTTTTTTTTTTTTATTTAAGTTTTCGTTATTAATTAGTGATTGTTTTCGTAAAGATTCATCGTGGCTTAATTTTTTCAGAATTACTTTCTATTTTGGTGGATTAAGAAGTATTCCTATTGGATGAAATTCGCCATTTCAGTTTTTTTTTTTTTTTTTTTTTTTTTAAGAAATTAGCCATCAAAAAATATTTACACGGTAAAACCAGCTGAAAAATATGATTTCTTACATCTCACTTTTACATGTTCAAAAATTATTTAAGTTAAAAAAAAAAATTTGCCAAAAAATACTAAAAATTCTATGATTCAGAACACTAAATTTTGATAATTTTTAAAAAATGACAAAATGACTTAAGTTTTTTTTTAAGTATTCTAAATATAGATTTGAGCACAAAATCTCTAGAGTCGCCCCTGTAAAAATTTTTTTCCAGTGTATACGAACAAATTATCTCATCACAGTGTACATTGCGATAATTTGTCTTCGGATCTCATATATGATATTTTAGTTATCCTATGGGAGAAATCGTCTGTGAGATAAATCGTCTGTGAGATAAATCACCTCTGAGATAAATCGTCTGTGAGATAAATTGCATTGAGTTATGTAGATTGTTCTGATTGTCACGGTATGTACGCTTTTCTTGCATGTTTTTTTTTAATTTTAAATGTGAAAATCGGTCCATAAACAACAACATGGCTAATGTCAAAGGGCAGCCATTTTAGTTCGAAAAATTTCTAATCAATTCTGACACCAATTATTATTGTCAAATGTTCAAACCGAATCGGTTCTGAAAACAGTGTAAAGATAAAATGTGTTTTAAGTTCAAACGGCCATATTGGTTTTCCGAGCCATTTTGAAAATGTTTAACGAGAACGGGAATAACGAATTAGAATCGTTAGTATTAACTCGATGAATTAATTATGTAATTATTTTA
The DNA here is from genome assembly GCA_026745375.1 of Platyura marginata. NCBI lineage: Eukaryota > Metazoa > Arthropoda > Insecta > Diptera > Keroplatidae > Platyura > Platyura marginata. Next base: position 100,467 of record JANSTT010019488.1, read on the forward strand.
GACAAATCGAATATTTTTTAGCTGACAAGACACATCAGATTATCGAGAAAAAAAAGTATTTCTTGTTCTTGTTCTTATTTTTCACTCTCAATAAAATGCAACATTCACGCAACGCAATTAAATCGACCATTCACGGAATGCCTCTTCAAAAAAAAAAAAAAATATCTTAAATCCAATCAGATACAGAACACAATATTTTAAAATGCAGATTTAGTTCAATTTACAAATGCAATGTATTTCTGTTCGCCTGCAGAAAATCTTATAACACACGACCCAAAAGATACAAACTTAATTTTTGTTTTTTTTGTTGCATCTTTTTCCTTCCTTTGCTTCATTTTTCTTTTGACAAATTAAAAATGTTCGAATACGACATATAAATACCAGATAATATCAACTAACAATGTAATTAAAGAGTAATTTATCAAGAAAAAATAAATAAATTTCAGATGAGTGCAGTAAATATGTAGTGGAATGTGTTTAAAGATCGGTATAAGCGGTTTAAATACTCAGTGGCATTTGGTGTAATAATTTAATATAATTACATATGTATGTATGTGTTGGATGTGGATCTGAAGAAGATAAAGAAGAAGAAAAAAAAACGCCGTCCTCTTATTAAACCTTATTTTTGGACTCGTTTAAATAAAAAGGATTGTGTTGTGTGATATATTTATTAATATATAAATTGCTTGATATCATCACTATTTTAGCCGACACCGGAAACCTTTAGGAGGCCAACCACTGGGCCAATGAAATTCTTAGTAATTTGCCTTTTTTTAGATTTTTATCTTTTTTTCTTTAATTCACTAGGTCTCTCTACATATAGATTTGTACTGCAGACACCATGAAAATAAAGATATTTTTTTTTTTGATAAATAAGTGGCGAAATCTCTTTGTATTAAAGTTGTCAATTTACACCCATGTGTCCGGTAAGAATTAATAATTACATCCTGGAATTATTTAAAAAAAAAAAAACTAAGCTCATTTTGGAAGAAAATGACTTAAAAAAAGAAAAAAAAAATTAGGGTGCACCGAAAATCTTGACCGGTTTTTTTTTTTTGTGGTTTTAAAGATATGATTCTAAAGCCTTTGAATTTTTATATTACTTTGAATTTGGAGCATTTTTTGTTAAATAAATTTTTTCGAAAATGTTAACCCATTAAGGTCTAACATTCTCAACATGAAAGGGTTAACCGAAAAATATTTAGACTGCTACTTAGCTTTTATATAATTTAATTGTGAATATTTGTATAAATTTGTTTTTTTAAGCCTTTTTTCGGTTCAATTTTAGCCATTAAAGGGTTAATTTAAAAAAATCAAATTTTCTGAATAACTGCCTGGAAAAAATGTAGCTAATTCTTTTCGCACGTCTATGCATGTGTTAACTTCATACGACTAAAGCCTAAATTTATACAAAAATGATTAAAAATAAACATTTTTATCTCCAATATGGAGACAGGCCATATCCAAATCCATCCATATGTACCCAACCATATAACTGGAAAGGTTTTTTTTTTTTTAAATATTCATTCATACAAAATGTGTCATAATTTTCTATATCGAAAAATCATTTTATCGTGATGCGAAAAACGTGAGTAAACGAATAGGTAAATTGTCGACAGTTTTTAATATTATCGAAATTTGTTGTTCGATTGTTTGTATCATGCAAAGCTCAGCAGTAGTTTGCCATTATCAATAAAATAAATAAAGAGAGAGAGAAACAAAAGACATTTAGAGTTAAGTAGAAGTAAGTCGAGTAAAAATATAGTAAAAAGTTATTTGTTATACTGAACCTTAGAAGTCAAGGCAAGTTCACATTCATAACAAATAAGATGCAATTGAAAATAGTTCGATAATAATTGGATAATTTTCTTTTTTTTTGGAATTAAAATGTCGCTTCCATTAAAATTGTTGTTGTAGATAATTAAAATATCGTGTTGTGATAATAAAAACTACCTAATTATTAGAAATTCGATCGGAAAAATGTGATTGGCTTCAATATGTTGAAGATAGAGTTTCATTTTTGGTTAGAAATTCTTTCAAACTTGAATTGTTCAGTAATTATCTTTGGTCAAGAGTTTAATATGGTTCCTTGTTCCGTTCCGTGAAGAGTTTACAATTTCACTTCCAGGAAACTGTTTTCCGTTCATCGACTGCTCAATTGCCTATTTATTTCAACATACATTCCAAGACTATATAGAAGCCCAACCTGGCCAATTGATGATCTAGTAGTTCTTCTTAACTCTTTTCTCCATTTACGCGCAGATGTGGATTCTGTTCTGTTCCTCAATCCAGACTTAATTGTAGTTCTCTAAACCATCATTATCTTGTTCCGTGCCGGTCATATTCTATGTGGCTAGATTTGTTAGGATTACACAGATGTGATGAGTGAGCGACATAATTTGGAGTTTACAACCAACTAAAAATGCCAATCAAATGCGTATCAAACTACCGTTCCGGAATTTAAAATTGCATTCCTGACGAACTGTCTGTATAGGCATTTTGGGTAACTCTAGTCTGGAACCAGAGTGCCCGTTTACTCGCTGATAGACTTTATCATGAGAAGAAAAAAAAATCGGGCAGTATGTGGAACTATCGATCATTAAAAACTCCACTAAGAATATCGTTGGTTAAAATAGAATATAGAACCAATGGTCCTTTGGTCTGTCTGACTGGTCAAATCAATCACAATAATAAAATTTTTGACAGACCATCGCGGGCAAAAAATATTTTGTATTTCAATACATTCGAAAATCTGACCGCGGCCAGTCTCACCTTAGATCGCGCTCTGTGTGGCACGGCTTCATACATCTAGGTATATTACAATAGAACACTTTGTCACGGGGTCAAAAAATGACAGATCGCGGCGGGCAGACGGCGCTCTGTGTACCAGTACCATAAGAGAAGTGACATTTCGAATGTCATTTATTTCCCATTCCTATTGTACGAACAGAATACGAATTGTGATTTTCTGTATGTAGTGAATGCAACAACAACTTCAAAATTGACTCCATGAACGAAAAATGAATATACACGGTAATAATATATATAATTGATTTTACAACAACAACAAATATTTAATGAAAATTTTTTTGTTGATATTTTTAGCCAAAATGTAAAATATACTTCCGATTCCGAAATATTTTAAAGACCGCGCGGGGCATCAAATAATTTAGCATTTGCGTGAATCTATCTTAACACATGTTCGCGGTAATTTTTGTTCGTTTTTCTTTTTTTTCTATTTCCTTTTTTCTTTTTATCTATATTTATGATATAGATATGATGTGGTGTAGCCAGCGATTTGTTATTTATTCGTTTAAATATAGATCATAGCATGGTTTTACGAGAAAAACCACTTGTAAATAGGATCATAAATTAGTAAATTTTTTTTAAATTTTATGTTATACTTTTTTTGTACATTAAAGAAGTTTGTTGTTTCACTAAAACGATTAAGTTTTTTTTTAATATTTTTGTATAAAATTTAATTTATGTTAATTTAGCGCATCTATAAATGATGTGTACAAGCCGTGTGGTAGTAGTAGTAGTATTAGTTGGTACATAGTAATAGAGATCTGTTATTAAAAATGTTATGTTTTCTAAAAATGCGTCATTCCCATGGAAAAATTATGTTTAGTGAATTGTTAAAAATAGAGAGTAAAGAATTTTGTGCGGATCCAATATTAATAGAAAATCAACAAGAAAATTATTCAAATAATTTGTAATCCATCCATATACAATATATATATTAGGGTGGAACGTTTTTATTATGAAAAAATTAATCTTGTTTTTTTTTTTAATGACGTTTATAGTGTACGGAAAAGTTGAAGAAAAAAAAACAATAAAAACTTTTCTCTCATATTTTTTTCATTTAGAGTACCCCAAGAGCCTCAAAAGTTTTAAAAGTATTGAGAAAATCAGTTAGTAAATTGTATGGCTTGGGAATTTCTTATAAGATCAGTTTTTATGTGGTTTTCAAAAGGTTTTCTTATTTAATATTTACCATAAAAGGTTTTTCATTTTCAGTTAAAAAAATTTTGTAATAGAAGACCGGGTCGAAATCGACATTTTTTTTTTTGTTAAAACGTCAAGAAAAAAGGGGAGGCTGAAAGAATTAAAATTTTATAGAAAAAAATACAAAATTTTGAAATAACTATTCGGAACTTTCCTCCGCACTATAGGCGATATCGATCCGCCCTAATATATGTACGTCTTGTCAGTACTAGTTGAGTTTATATCAGCAATTCATCACGTGATAATTAAATTAATTAATAAATACATACTCATAGTCGTTTTATTTCATCATTAATTAACTTAATTTACGACTTATGTTACATAAATATGAAATATTACTAATAACAGAGTTTAATACTTTTTTGTTTTTTTTTTTTTTTTAATTTAAATAATATTTTATCTCTCTTAAAATAATAATACAATAACAAAAATAATTGGCAGACTTGTATGTCTATAAACAGTTTTTTTTTCTTCACATTTGTATGGATATCATTTAAACAACATTTTAGTATATATACGAGTATGATGGCAATTTAAAGTTATTTAAAATAATTATTCGCATAAATTTTACCAAAAATGGCATTGAAACGTTATAAATGTTCTAAAAATTTATTAAAAATATATAATTTTTTTTTTTTTTAATTGAAATTAATCTGACTATAACTTGTGAAATTCATTCGTGTAACAGGTGGTCAATATGGTCTGTGTGTCTGTCTGTTTGTATGGAGATGCAGAAATAACTTTTATTTCCAATTAATGTATAAGATTTAATTACTAAATAAAAATAGTCTTCAATTAATTAAAAAAAAATATTTAATTTTATGTTGGTCATTAAACTTTCTTTATTTCTTTCAATCCATTCCCATATTTGATGACGAATAAAAAAATATTTCGCACTCAAAATGGTTGTTCTTGCCTAGTTTTACTAATTGAAATTTGTAAAATTAAATTTATTAGAAATCAGATAAATATCGATGGTTATTTGTCAAAAGGCCCTAACTCTAATTTTTCGGGAGAGAAAAAAATTACACAGCCATATGATAGGGGCCATTTAAAAAACGGGGAAACCCCATATTTTTTCCGTGAAATATAGTAAAATAGTGTTGCCAGATAGGGTAAAATATCCAAAATTACCAGATTTCATAGAAAAACCATTTTTGAAAAAATAATCACTTGTGCCAGGAGCTTTTTCCAATCTTCAAAACAATTCTGTGAACGCAAATTTACGTATGAGGATAAGCTTCTTCAGCGATTCAGCTTTTATCTCTTCTCAATGTTGGCCAAATGTCGCTGCCTTCTCCTTTCATTGTGTTTTTCATCTTCGGGAATATTTCGATTTTATTTCATTTCTCGCTGTTTTGTTAATATGCCGTTCGTTGTTACGCTAATCGCTTTTTCTCGCTGTTCGTTGTTTTGGCTTTCGGTTATTTCGCATTTTGATATTTGAAATAAAAACTGCGAAATGCTCGATACAAATTAAAAATATTAAAAAAAAAATGAATTTCGAATTTTCCGGTGACTTCCTTTCAGTATATTTTTGGCAATTTTGATCACAAATTGTTTGAATTGTTTTCGTTGAAATTCCAAGACTTAATACAACAACAACACCATTAAGTAAAACTAAAATGTTGTATCCGGCTGATTCATCGTGCACAATTCGTCGCCCACTATTTGACGCGCGCAAATCAGCAACTTTGTGTATTATATAGGTTGGTTCAGATATTTATGATGAATATTTTCGTTCACCGTTAGCCTTAGCCAGGATCAACGACGAGGACGTGGTGAATATGTAATTCAGCATTTTTATTTCTTGACATTTTTTTTAGATTTTTTTTTTTGGATTTTATTAAAAACTGTAATTAGAAGAAACTAAATGGATAAGTGATTAATCGATCAAATAATATCCTTAGACACATATTAATTATAATAAAAATAATTGTGCCTATCAAATCAGCCGCAAATCCTCAAATAAGTGCTAGTAAAATTTATTTTATTAGAAATTCCATTGAAATATTTTCTTATAAAAAAGTTTCTCCACAAAAATAGTAGGGTCTAGTGGGTGAAAACTTAGCCAGAATATATGCAGGGTAAATCGAAGGATTTAATAGCCATGCCGCGCAAGAACACTGCCAGAATAGCTGCAGTATACTCCTGCCACTGGCCCATAGGTATACGCGACTAAACATCCCTCGGAACACGGTCTGTCGCAGCTGGAAGGAAGAGAACGAACACGAAACGCTTGTGCACTTCCTCTGCACATGTCCGGCATTTAACCAGAACACCAGGTTCAAGACACTGGCCAAATACAATTTCAAACATCTGGGAGAAATCAGCGAAAAAACAGTCAAGGAAGTATTAGGATTGCCTTCAAATGGCTGTAGCCGAACCGCTGCCAAATGACAATTACAACAAATAGGGTGTTCAGTGGTATCAAAACGGTCTCGATGGTCTCGCCACTCTTACCAACCAACCAAGATACTTAAAATCTTGATCATTTTGATCGTTCAATTTAACTGGTAAATTATTTGTCCATCTGCATATCGGTTTTCGAAGTTCTCTTGGTTTTCTCTATCATTGATCAGTTGACCTTGACGGCATTGTTGAACCTGCCAGGAGTGTTACCACTCCTGCCGTCTTAGCTCAAAAGATCTCAAGTTACTTAAACCCCCCACACCACGTTAAGGTGGAACTCCCTCGTGAGGGGGTTCCTAACTTTGGCTGGCAAATAGTGTCAAGAAAAGAATTTTGTAACCATTCACATCCAGCATCCACTGATATGATCACATGATGTCTGTATAGTTATTAAATGCGAGATTTCACCAATTGCATGCATACAATTGTGACGATTTATGAATATCTACTAACTAAGAAAGAAGAAACAAACTTTACAACTGTTAAATATCTTTCAATTTATATGATAATGAGATAAGAAACGTTTATGTGAATCTACATAAAATATCTGTAGGTTCTACTTATAAATTTACTGTTTAAGTATACGAACGAATTATTAGGTTTTTTTTTTTTTTTTTTTTTCTTAAGCTATTAAAACGGTGACTTAAATATCATTCAGTTGTCAAAAACAATCAATGAATTTCATTCATTTTTTTTTCTTCTTAATTTTTGGTATAGAAAATTTCCTTCATTGATTATGATTTTACATAACAAGCGATATGTGAGACAAATTAGTAATCTGTACCTGGTATTTTTGTTGTAAATTAAATATTCATTCTCTCTTTATATGGTTAGGCACATAAATACACATAAAATTCAAACTATTTGTACATTTGTTCATATTACTTATTTACTTTTCTTTAATTTAAATGTTAATCCGCCAGATAAAAGTCACTGTAATCTTCATCATCATTAGAAATATTTTATTATTTTCATTTAAAAATATAAATTGATTGAATGACTCGGGTAAATTTCTATAATTATCATTCTAATTAATACAATAAAATATAAATGAACGTAACTAATTTGTAACAATTAAAATAAATTTTCTTATTTTATTTCTTTCAGATTCATCACAACACACCCAAGGTCCATTGGATGGTTCATTATATGCGACCATATTGAAAAGTCCCAAATCTCCCGAACGGATACCGTCGACATTTTCCTTTCCAACAAGTGACAAAATTTCAACGCCAACCAAGCCACAGCGTACCGGTGCGACAGCAGCAGCAACATCATCAAAAACTACCGTACAAAATGTTATATCACCGCCGCCAGAATTTTCCAATACCAAATTAGAAGTATCCGAACGAATATCCAATATCCCATCACCATATCCCACAGTGAATAGTTCTGCTAACAATAATCGCAATGCCTATTCGCCAACGCCAAACGTTAGCTATGAAGAAATTCGTATCCCATCACGTAGTTCATCGAGAGAGTTAACGCTACGGAATAACTATACACATCAATCGACACCACGGCCCAGTAGTTCACAATCTCAATATCAAGATCAACGATCATCTGTATCGCGATCGTCAAATTATACACCAAATCCGTACAGTTATCCGCCGTCATCCCATCAGATACGTTCAATTGAGGCGTATCACTATTCGACGATTAACGAGAATGAACGGTCAACCGGTAATTATAGTACGACCGATGGCCGAGAGTCCGTTCGTAGTCCGTTGACATTGTCTATGGACTCGGGCATTTCAAGTAGTGGCATTGTTAATCGTAAGTTTATTGTGTTTAGAATATTATCTTAGTCAGCCTTGTCCTAGAACATTTGTTTTAGAATTTTGTTATTTTTTTTACGTGATACCAAATAAATTGCAGTCGAGAAGAGCCATTAGATATGATACGTTGTTGTAGAGAGCAACTGACTATATATTTATGATAATTTTAATTTTCCTTATTCTTCGGTAGACGTTATTTTTGAGCCATAATTGAGTTCTATGCTCCATTTATTTAACAGTACGTTATTCATATTTTGGGATCCCTTAAGTGCATTGAAAACTTGAGAAAAATGTCACCTTCCTACCTATTTTTTGTTTTTTTTTTATTGATAATTTATAGAATTTGTTGAGTTCGGACAACTTGTAGAGATCATAGAATTAATGGAGTAGAGTTGTACAAGTCATAAAGTTCAAAAGAATCGAAAAAAAATTGTATTTGTACTTAGTTTTCATAGAATTCGTAGAGATTAGAAAATTTGTAGAGTTCGATGCATTTGTAGACTTCGTACACCAAACTTTTTATTAAATTTGTTCAATTCGTGCCCGACAATTGCATCATCTTAATTTGTAGAATTTTTCCCGTACAGATCGTTTGTAAATTTTGTCGAATTTGTAGAGTTGTGCTTGTAGAATTCATTGAGTTCATTCGGTTTTGTAGAGTTTGTGATATTTTTAGTGTATTTGTTAAAATTTGTCTGTATTAGAATTCTTATTGATTACAGAAAAATATTTGGAGTGATTGGAGAATTTGTAGGGATTGTAGAGTTTATAAAATTATTCATTTTTGTAAATTTTTTTTTTTGATTCAGTCAGAAAGTTTATAGACATGGATTCTTAAATTTAAAAATATATATTAACCCTTTCATGGCTAAAATTTATATTAATAATTGATTTTGTATAATTTCAGGACGTATTCAAGGATCAAGTGTTTCGCCGTCAAGTTTTCCAAGTCAAGCTAGTCCACAAGGTAATTATAAATACAATTTTTTTTGTTTTTTTTTTTTTCTAAACCCAAAGGAATTTAATTTCTTTTAATTTTTCTATTTAACTCGCCAATCAATAATCGTACAAAATATTTCATTGCGCGCAGCTAAACTAAAAAGAATTATTCAGACCACATAGTCCATATTTGGGCACTGGTTTTCTCGATGTCGATTACATCCGCGTTATTTGTTGTTTTTTTTTTCTTCTCTCTCTCTCCTCTATAGAGACTGTATCAAAATATTTTGTTGATATCGCATATTGATTCTCTATCTATGCTATTAGTTATGTAGTACTTACCTACCTATCTATCAGGAGATAAATAATTTAATTTTATTATAATTTGTTATGGATCTGTTTAATGCTACTTAATAATAATAAAAAAAAAAAAAAAAAACGCTGTGTTGTCATTTTGGAATAAATTGGTTATTAATTGAGATTAATGAATACATTATGATGATGTATTAAAGATTGTTTTGTACTGATGTGTAACATTTAGATTTTTTTTTTTTTTTTTCTTGTCTTCTCTTGAGTGTGCAAATTTTGCTCTACTTTTTTTTTACTGTGTAGGAAATCTCACATTGATACTAATTTGGAAAGGTTATAATAATTTATTTGTTTGGGATTAGTTTTTAAGGTAGGTTAAGTCTCATTAATTTATAGGATTTAATAGAAAAACTAATTAATCTTCTTTTTTTTCTCTCGTAATTTCTTATTAATTTGACTTAAATGTTTTTAGCAGATATTTTTGCATAATTTATATTCAAATATTCTATAAAAAAAAAAATAGAACCAAAAATGCAAAAAATATTAATTTAATCTCGAATTTAATTTATATATCCTACGATTAATTGTGGAATTATATCCCACACTACTTGGTTGGCAAACTCTCTTTCTCTCTCTCCTCCTCCGTTTTGGATCAATTTCGTCTAATCTCAGCCTTCAGTTCACGAATTGTTTGTGGTTTGTTTTAATACATTTCCAAACGGCCCATAGAAAGAAGTCGCACGTTATCGGTGGCCAATTCCAGTCGTCATTGCGTGAGATGACACGGCCAGAAAATCACCACCCCTCCTCCCCATTGTTTCATATTTGAATTGTGTTTTCACAATCGCAATTCCATGACTACTAAGATGATGGATAAGGTTTTCCATTGAGACATCTTGTATATTGCTTATATTATGATACAAAATATGGTTAAATGGGCTAATGACGCACTCCACCCAGGCGCAACTGTTATACTAGACAAAAAAAACGAACACATTTTTAAAATTAACTCCACCAATAGTAGCTTATAGAGATTTGAACCAGGGAAGGGTGGTGACTGTCTCTACTTTGAATCTACGATTGCGTCTAGTTCAAGAGAGACGGAGTTTCAGAGTAGTTCCGAAATTTGCATAATTACATTTATTGGAAAGAAGAATGTTAAGGAAGCTAAGATGTATTCCTCAGATCATCAACCAATAGACACTTCCTCTTTTTAGGGGCGGAGGTTTTATGCTTTCCTGAAGAATTTATAAGGAAATTATTTAAAGGCCAGAAGATAGGCAATTTTTAACCAAGAGTCTGAATCAGCAAACTTAGAGTACATTTCATAATGACAAACTTCCCTCAAATGAGAGAGAGTCTCCGGCTATGTGTGTCAGATGTGTCATAATTGTAGCCCACCTCTTCCATTTCTTAATCACATAGAGCTTTTAAGGAGTTCTCTTCTTTACCTTGATCTCATGTTAAAACTCTCTTTTTCGTCTGAGCGAGGTTTGGTAGAGGTTGTGGGTAAAAATATGGGTAGATGGAGAATTTTTTCATCTATAGTTTCGTTCCTCTCCGTAATCAATTGGGTAAAGTTAAGTCAATTTAGTTCATTTTTATTACTTTTATGAAGGATTTTTTTGGATACCCAGCAATATCCGTTTTGTTGCAAATTACCCTAACTATTTGCGCATTTAAAATTAATTTCAAATCGAATAGCAGAATAATTTCGCTGCCTTGAAGAAAATTATTTTTTTAATCCGCAATATTTATCTTTTCTATAAACGAAAATGTGCAAAAACTCATTCACACAGTTTCAAAACCATCATTAAATTATAATTTAAAGTGTGTGAAAATGACATGATCCAGGATCTTAAATAGAAAAAAAAATCTCACATAGTTTTCCCATAATATAATTTTTTTTTCTTTTTTTTCTTATAATTTTTTTCAGAAGATCGTAACCGTGAATTGGATGATATATTAAGTGATATGTTATTGACGGTTCAAGACATCCCAGATATTGGCAAAGGTAAACAGCAAACATTAACGAAAACCGTTCATAATCACAATAACATAAATTTGGCATCAAATCAAAATCAACAATATCAACATAGTACAGACACCGTAAAACGGTCACAAACTTCAACGTCAAGAGAGGACCATAACAGCATCAATACATCAACAAGTACAATTCATGCAAAAGAAATAGATTTTTACGATACGTCTAGTACAACAACAACGATCACGCCGCCGCCAAGTGAGAGTGGCAGAGATACGCCACTTATAAATAATCCTAATAATATTAATAATAATAATAATAATAAGAGCAACAGCAGCAACAACAACAACAACAACAATAATACTAATCACCAAAGAGACAAGAGAGAAAATAATCATATAACGACTAGTATACAACAGCAACACGAGCGCGACCGCATAGTCATGGATTTGCAAAATCAGTCGTTCGTGTATCCGCAACAGTCGCGCACTGAATTAGTATACGTTACATCCGAAGACGAAGAAAATATCCCTTATCACGCCCGTGAGGATTCGCGTCCATTTACATACGGTAATCCAACTGGTGTACAGCTCAGTCCAAACGGTACCGGTATGCTGAAAATGCAATCTGGCCTGTCCAGTCCGTCATTGGTGCGGAAAACATTAGTGGTTGGCGGCAGTGGTAGCAGTGGTGGTGGTGGTGGTGGTACACAAGTTACAACAACAACCACCACAACTACTCACGGTGGTAGAAAGTCAAATGTGCGCAATGATTTTGAGGAAATGCTAATGCAGCGTCGTGAGAAAATTTTAAACGAAAAATATTCAATCAGTGATCGAACACCAAATGGTATTGCAAGTAGTCAGTATGGCAGTGAAAATAAATGGCGAGGCATCAATTCACCAACGAATGGATATCATCACTATCATGAACCGTTGAAACGGTCCAATACAATGGATGGAGGATTTGGACGTAGCAATAGTACAGATGGGTGAGTAGTAGTTTGTTAATTTTTCGCAATATTAAATAATTTTAAGTGCCACATTCTATTTAATGACGTCATTCATAGATCATTTTCTATATTGCCTACTTGAAGTTTTTAACATTTTTTTTTTTTTTTATTTATTTGCCATTAAACTACTTGAACTTGAAGCAATTAGTCAGGAAGGATAATTTATTAAATATAATTTGCATACATACTTAAGTCACTATTTAATACTTAGTAGGCACTGAGTATATAAATAATCTGTGATATTATCATAATTAACAATTACTCGTAATATCGGATCCATTTAGTGTTTAATATAATTATACTGGTTTCATTTCCTCAATTTTCTCGCCCTAAGGAAAATTCTATTGTATATTGGAAACTCTGGTTGACTACAAAATTAATTCTCTCGATGATTTGAATTGATCGCTTACCTCTTAAGTGGAGAAGTCTTGTGGGTAGTTGAATTAAATACTTACTTGAAGAAATAATTACTTTCAAATAATTTTATTGGTTATTGGCATATTTTTAATTATTAAATAGTGTTTGTCGTGAAATATTATGAAGTAGAAAAAAAATTTAAACTTTAAATGGAACAAATCAGAAAAAGCTTCAGTAACGTAATATTTAATAGACAAAGAAGGCATTGTCTACCGACCCCCCTTTTTTCCGATTATTCTTAATAAATATTTTTACGGATCGTCTCTAATTAATCTAAATACCATTTTTCGAAACCAATGTTGGTTTTAAAATTCCAAAAAAAAACATAATTTTTCAATTTACTTGACGCTGTAATATTGTTCACCGGCTACGCCACTGGAACTTTACAAAATCTTATACAGTATATGGAGCTCTCCCTATAGAGTTTTTAAAAAAAAATCATTCATCCCATTATCCAAACAAGTATTCTTCTGCCATCCATCAATGGCAAATCTATTTGACTAGGTCAGTTCCGTTCTATTGTTTGGCGATGTCATTTTTTATCAGTTGTGTATTCGATCCACAACTATTTTTGGTTTCTTACTTTTTTCTATTTTCTGGACTGTAGTCTTCCAAAAAAAAATTGGGAGATATGACTTTTGACCACTGGATTTTTAGGATTCGTCCATAAACAATACTTGATCAGTTGGTATTATTGAGAAAATAATTTCAACTTTTTGTAACGCAATGAATTTAATAGTATCGGTTACGAATTCCTTATTATTTTCAGTTTTGAGTCTTTTGTTTTGACCTTCTTTTTAGTAAATATAAAATCAACATTTAATTTTTTTGTAGGGGAGGGGGACTATTCTCTGTATTTATATTTAGTATTGTAAATATTTTAACCAGAAATTATCCGATAATCATTCGTTTCTAGCTATTATAGGGTAATTTTGAGACCCTTCACCACTGAGACCAGAGAGATCTATTGTAGATGCCCCCTATTAATGTTTAAATTCCTCTTTTAAAAAAAAAAACAATTTGGTAGGTAGCCAATAAATTTGTCTAGTTACGCGAATAAAAATTATCTACGTTGCCAATTATCTTTTGAATTGATTTAATAAATATTTCGAAAAAAAAATTATTATCAAAAAAAAAAAAAAATTTCAAATTTTTGGGTAAAAATTTTTATTTGTAAATTTTTCAATTCA
>JANSTT010019489.1:0-51120 GCA_026745375.1 Platyura marginata
GTATTGTTTCTATTTCATCTATAGGGAAGATTAGTAGGGCTACGAGATAGCTATGGAATGGAATAGCTATCTATACATATACATATAACTAGTTTAGTGGTACAAAGCCTCCGATAACCAAATACACCCATCCGTCGATTTGCATGGTAGATACGTTCGATGACAAATCCGTGTACAACGAGACACAAACATATGCAATAAGTGCGTTCAATATTAAATAATAGAAATAAACGATTTATTTTGCAAATTTACAAACCGTGTAAAAGCGAATCCGTTTAAATTTAGTACTGTGAAAATCGAGGGATGGGTGTATACTAATCATATTTATTTACAATTACAATAAATCATAATTTTATAAAATTATTATTAATATTTGACATTTTTAGAGATATGCTAATTAGTAACTTATATGTTCGTAAATGTTTAAATGAAATTATCATTACTCATTTTAATTGATAATTGCTAGATAAAAACAAATAAATGACAATTAAGAAATATTTTATAGCAATAAAAAAGTATGTAAATGCAAATATGTAGATAAAATATTTACATTTTTACATAAAATGTACATTATGGCGAAACTTTAGATGAAGCATGTGATCATCTGTCTCTAGTTTCATTTTAGCATTGTGACTTGTAGAATTGTTGTGCGCAGATTAACCCATTAATGCCCAAATTATTTAACTATTGACTATTTTTGCAAGACCTTTTGAACATATTGTTTATAGGAACAATATAAATATCAAAATTTATCAACATTTTCTTATCAGTTTGTGGATAAAAGGACAATGGGCAGATCAACGAAACTTTACAGATCATAACATTCTACAGACAGGTCATAACATGCTTGTACTCGCATGAGTACACTGGGCGCTAATCCGTTAACAGTAAATTTAATCCTAATCCTAAGCCTAATACTAATGGAAACCAACGAAACTGATAATTTTTTTGCACCATGATACACCGCTACTCATATCTTTATCAGCGCACAACATTTTTTTTAAATTACAAAGCGAAATGCATAAAAAGCTACAGAAAATAAGAGGTTTTATCTCAGGTATAGTAAGAGGCGACAAAATCAACAATACGCTCCTGGTACTGTAAATGGTTGAAAATACATATTAACCTAATAAAACAATAGTTAGGCTCAGCAAAATAAAAGGAATAATCAACAACCGAGATGAAATAGTTTTGTTTGATATATTTATGACTGTGTAGTTGTAGTGTGTAGCAGTGTAGCTGCCTCAGGAAACTTTATATGTAGTAAGATTTAAAATTGTGACTTTTTAAAAAACCGCAAAAAAAAACAGACAAGATGTTCGGCGTCTACCGAAATTGTATTATAGTTTCTTTCTTCAAAATGACCAAAGTTTTTCTTTTAAAAATAGTCTCATGATGATTGAATGAATAATTCCACTCTTTATTCCTGACTGTATCGAGAAAAAATATTGAACCACCAGAAAAATTTAAGTATTTCCGGTATAACTTCGAGAATGATGCAGATTACCCTACAAATCTTTTGTTTTATTGCATTAATATATGTTTCTGATTATTTGATCCATATTTTAGATTTTTCCTTCGCCTAGTGATAATTTAAAATTGTTATAGATTTACACCAGCTCCGCTAGATGTAGAATCTTTTGGAATATTCTGCGGTTTCCTCTAAAAACGGCGCACACTTTAGAAACCACTGTATTAATATATTGATGTGTCGAATCGATTTGAACTTTATAAAAACAAATAACAAACAGAAATAGTGTCTCCACTGGAGAACTGGGTTCCAAAATTTAAAAAAAAACTGGTAACCTCCCCCCCTGCCCCCTTTACGCCCATCGCGAGAAAACAGAAAAAAAATGATGACTGTTAACTGTTTCTTTTTAGTTATTTTTGCTGCACATGGACGAAATTACTCCGATTGCGGTGAAACAACAAAACAGTGTAAATTTGCCAATTGGATGCTCTACAATTTGCGTTAATGAACCGAATTGTGTACGATAATATCCTTTTCTTATTCAATTTTAATTTAACAAAAAAAAAACTTATAGGAAATTTTAGCACATACTGAAGATGCCCTATCGGAGACTTTAAATCATTTCTATATAGTATCGGCTCACATTATTAGTGATAGTCCACAAGGAAAATATAATGTAAGGGATTTTGTAATTTTTGAATATAAAATAATCATTGTACGAGATTTAGGTATTAGAAGAACGATTTACATCACTTTGCTATGCCGGTCATTTACCGGGATACACAATGAATTACAATCATCATGGATTGATTTTTTCGATTAATACTTTGAGTGCAAACGTATTGCATAGTGGAAAAACACGTGATTTTCTTATATAAAATATTTTTGTTCTATTTCTTAACAAAGATGAATTTTAATTCCAATATAGCACGACATTTTATAACTAGGGCTCTGTTGAGTGCCGAAAATTTTGTACAAGCTCAGGAAATATTGCGCGATACGGGCGTTGGAGCTGGTGATGGTTGTTCAATTAATATGACATTTTTAAAGTAAATTTAGTTTCAGAATAATTTCTGATTTTTCGGTTTGTTTTATTAATCTTTTTATAGGCAAGAAGGAGATCGATTGTTCCACAATGCCGAAATGGGACCAAGTGTTCCAGGTCAAAATCAATCTCAATTAAATATATTTACAGCAAGTCCTGGTGAACATATATTTCATACAAATAAGTACAGTGAAATATTGAAATTAAACGAAAATTTATTAAAAAACGAAAATATTTTAGATACTTGAGGCTACCGATTAAACAAATTACCGGATTAATAGTGGAATCAAGTGATGATCGAATGGATACGTTCTGCAAATTTCCCAGTCCAAAAACTAAGGAAGATATTATTAAAATGCTGGGAGATCAAAGTGGTGAACGTCATGTTGTTTTCAGAGAAAATAACGGAGAAGAACTTGTTAAAACTATAGCTGTTGGTGAGTGCAATGAAAATGGACTTTTCATTTTTACATGAAATGATTAATCCTTTAATTTTTGTTAATTTAGGCATATTTGATTGTCTAAATCATACATGGAGTCTTTATTCGGACAATCCAAAGTACAACGAACCCATGGTCATTATTCCGTTAGTATTGAAGGGTTAAATTGGTGTTTTTTTATTTGAAAATGTATTTCAAACGATGTAACTAATATTTTGAAAAAATAAATATAAACTGTTGTTAGAGAGAGAGAGAACTGTTTTGGAAATAATATATTTAAGTAATTGCTTGGGATTAAGTTTATTTCAGTTGGAAGAATTAGTACAGTTGAAACTTTGGCCAAATGATCTAGGAATATTTAAGCCAATAAATATACAAAACCTGTGCTTAGAACGAGATTGAATAGAAAAGTTTAAAAATGTCAATAATAGATCATCAAATCATAAATCTAAGAAGAATTTTATTATTATATTAGAATTTATTTTTTTTCTTTTTCTAACCTACGCTTCCACGGTCTTCTCCTCCAGTTGGCTATCTTTAGGATTCTTGCATCTCTCGATACATTGTCAAGACACCTGGCTCCTTCACCCTCTCTGGATCCTTTTTCCTTTAAGGTTTATATTCATAACTTTTCTCGGTGTTCTGTTGTCATTCATCCTGGCTACTTGACCTGCCCACCGTAGTCCACCAATTTTTATATACTTAACAGTGATATACAAGGAGTCAAACATAATTAAGTCTTAACTATATCCGGCTCATTGTACATTTGTCTTGTAACGAATTCTCCATCTGGTTCCTGTATTGTTATACTGACATTTTTAGTACATCAAGGCTAGACAAAAAAAAACATAAAACTAAAATTTATAGAAATTTTTTTCAATCTAATGGAACTATCCATAGATGTAGAATATAGATTTTTTAATGTTCAGGATATAACATGATTTTAATAAATAATAAAATAAAGATTTGTTTTTTTTTAAATATATACACATTTCATATTTATAATCCTGATCAAACCTTAATTTTAATATGATTGAACGTAGTTCTAAATTGAATCTCTACTAACTTCATTTCATTCAAAGATTATTTGAAGTTGAAGTTGACAGGTGCCCTTTAAAAAAAAAAAGATCGACGGCAATACAAATTTTAAGATTTTATTTTAGTTTTACAATGTTAAAGTTACTAATATTAAGTTTTTTATGTTTGCAATATTGCAGCGCAAGGAAACATCATTTAGAAGTTAGAGTAAGTGTTTTGGGTATTAATAAAATTGATTTTAAAGTTACGAGTTCTCATATAGACACCGCTCCGTCAACCAACTATTTTTTTATTTTTACATGAAACATGAGTTAATAATTAATTTTATTCGTAGTTCTTTGAATAAATAGATTTGAACAATATGAGCAAGATTATGGTCATAGGAATGCCACGCATTGATTGTTCCATAATTTGAACAATAGTTTGTTTGAGAAAATGGGGCCCTTTTTATGAACTTTAATTGCAGAAAAGTTTTTTTTGTTTTACATTAATAATTAATCAAACATCAATTCAATTTATATTTCAACACAAATCGTAAGTGGTTGTTGGACTGTACTATTTCCACAATTACAGTCATATGTCTTGTATCAAACACTGACATTAAGTAAAATTTAATAAAATTGTTTTTTTCTGGAAATTTGCTTTTGTTTAAACTTTAAACTAAAGCTGCTTTGGGTCGTTGCCTATTGGCACTGTGGGACTATCCGTTTCACTCCTACCTTTATTTGAGTGGATTTAATGGCTACTCCCAAGGTCTTCCGAACGAATTCTCTGACTAATATCATACTTCCAAATGAATCCAATTTTCCAAATATTTAATTGGCCCTCAAAATAGCATCTCTATACGAGAGAATAATTCCGGACCTGTAAACGATCCTGAGAATAAAATAATTCAGTTTATGTTGGCCCATCTATAACAGTTTGGACTTCACGGTATCAAAGTCCAGTGTCTTCAATCCATAGTCTATTGTAATAGTCGAGTATTGTGACAAATCACATTTTCAGTGTAAAATTATGTACTTTTGGTTGCATGTGGTATGAAAATTTCGTTTTTAACTGTCTCGGATAATTTTGTTACTGTTCTTTACCTCCCCCTAAAACCGTTTAACATTGGTGCCGCTGTTTAGTTTTCATGAATGAGATTACAGGGCGCTGATTTTATTATGCGTAGATCCTCTTTTCCTCTTTAAAATTTGATTGGTTTTCTTTTCTATATTCCGGAAAAGTCTAAACATTTGAATGGTTTTGTAAAGATTTCTGTTTAATTGGTTGCGTATGAGTGGCGAATGTAAATTTTAATAATTTTACAAGATCCATCACCTACTTCCATATTTTAACAATTTTTTTTTTTTTGCTAATATATTTTACAGAATTCTTCCTTGGTAATCAAGAAATCAGTCAAAAATTATCACTTAATATAAACTCTTATAGCAACGAACCACCCTAGTCCAAAGTAATAATTTTACAAATCAACAAATAAAAGATAAATTGTGTCAACATTGAGGTGTTAGAAGAAAACAAACTTGTTGACTAAATAGAGTTGTACATATTTTTATTATTAAATTAATATTTTACAAAAAACGAAAGAAAAAAAAATACTAATTCTACACTAATTATCTAAGTCTAATCCAATTATTTACATTATCATTTTTATTATTATCGGTTATAATGCTTCCTCTTCGATTTTTAGATATTCAAAATTCAGTACAAAACTAAGTGGCTGCGATTTTGTCTTTTTTGCTTCATACAGTCGTTTAATGAAGTGTGACGTAATATTTTTCTGATTAAATCCATAAATATAGGCGGTTGCCGTTACATTTAATGCATTTAAAATGTTTACCGTTGCTTCCATTGTTTTGTTTTTGTATTTTAATTCAGCTGTGCTATTGTACTGTAAGAGAAAAATTCGAAAATTAATTATTTTATAAGATAACAGACAGAGGAACACGTGGGTTCATTAGATTAAACAAAAACACTACAAAAACAGATTTAATCGTTAACTGAAGTACTGAACAAAATGAACTTAAGAAATGCTTTCAAGCGGAATATGTTTCCAGAGAGATTTCAGGCAATGAAGAACAAATAAATAAAATTATTTTCGGACAGCTTTTCCGAAGTACTGATATTTTATAAATGATTAGTTGTTGCAGTGTAAACCTTCTACTAATTAGTTTTCAATAAATTGACTATAGACTATCGAACAATTTTTCAATAAATATATGTTGGGAAGCATTTCACTTTGATTCCTTTAATGAATGGAGATTTTAAGGACTTGGTCCTGCTTTTTGCGATACTTCCTTTTTAGTTTTTGTATTTTAATGGCATCATAACTTCGAACCAAAAGCAGTTCTACTATTTAAACATTTCTTGTCGATCCAGTAAATATCCATCACTATTTTGGTATGAATCTTGAAATATTAATCCATGAGAACAACACAAATGAGAAAATCAAAAAGGAGAATAATTCTGGCAAATAGATGTTTTTATACCAACTATAGAATGAGCCAAATGTAGTGAGAAAAATTTAAGATCAGCCATCTCAGATGGGCAGGTACGGCGAGATGACTTGCACCCAACTAAACTGGTAATGATGAACTGGTAATGGAAGCCGCAGACCAGGGAGACCAAGGTTTAGGTGGCTCGAATGCGAGCAGAATGGCCTTGGAGCTCTAAATGGTTAAAATTGGAAGTCGAAAGCTCTAAAACTATTGACTGGTTCCGAAACCGGAGGCATGATCAAAAACATAAAAGATATATGAATTTGAATGGGAAAAATTTCTTTAGTAAAATTCTCCAAAGTCAATCTACGCGATACTACGTGATTCTACGTATTGCAATCTAATCGGATGTACGCAAATCAATTTGATTACTTCTAATAATACATTTTTTTTATTATTATTTATTTAAAAATTGATAACCTGATAGTTATGTAGATGTTTTGTAGCTGCCTGGAGTTTTTGCATCTATCTGAATGACCTTAGAACGTCAATAGTCATCTCGAACATGATGAAATATTGTTAGCAACGCAGAAAGTATGTCGCCAAGTGGAATGATTCAGCAGTAAAATATTTATGAAGCCAATCAATGTGAAACCGTTGACATTAAGATAACAATTTACATTAAAATTAATTAAAAAAAGAGCAATATTCGCCATAAAATTGATAAACTCATATTGGAGATGTGATCAGTGCCGTATTTATATGAAACTGGCGAAAAATATACTACGAAGAGTTCTTCGGATGTCTTCGTACTTTCCGAGTACTTCTTCGGATTTTCAGTCGCACTTTTTGATTGCTGTTCCAAAGATACTTTGTCAACCAGTCGTCAATGATCTTTTTTTCAAGTAGTGATCCCATATACGAATAACAGACACAGAACTGAGCGAAAGTTGTTAGATCGATGTGACTCAATAGTCTAGTAGTGGTTCCATACTAAAACTTTTTTTTTTTATTTAAGATAAGGATTTGGCAACACCAATTTAACTATGTTTTATGTCAGAAATAGATTTCATGATTTCAGAAAGGACAACCACTATCATTTGCCTTCGGAGCAATCGAATCGTGTGGAAATTATAGCACCAGGAGGGAACAAATAAGAAAGAAAAAAACAAAACTACATAATAATCTATCTATAATTTTTGATTGGGATTGGTACAATTCTATTGGACTAGACATGGCGGTCACAATTTTCCAGACTTAATAAGAATACCCAAAAATTATTTAACAACAAATTACCACTTATGATTTTTAAGCAGGAAATTGGAGCTTCTAAGTACATTCGCTTTGTTTGTTTTTTTTTTACCGTCGCATTTCGTTGCATAAATTATGCCCAACACTTAAGGTAACAATTCACAAATATTGTCGACGTTTTATAATACAATTGGACAACCATCTCTGTTTATAATATACGACATGTGTATGACATCGTTCTCATCATGTAGATGTAGATAGAGAGGATAATTGGAAATTTTCCAGTAATTTAAACATTTATAAAAAACAATAACAATTTGATTTGATAAAGTAGTTATAGTTCACTCCATTATTATATGTAAATGGATATTTAAGTATTTATTTAAGTACATTTACTTACATCATTTACTTGTAGTTTAAGAAATGTGACTAGCTGATCTTCTTTGTCCGTGTACGTAAATGTTGTTGTATAATTTTCGGGAGTTATTGTACATTTGTCCAGTAGCACTTCCTTATGTAGCAATTCGTGGCCTAAAAAGTTTTGGAAAATTGAAATTTGGTCTTCTAGATAAGGTGTATGTGGGTTTTCTATATACCATAGAATTGTGATCCAAATGTATGTGGTGTGTTGCATTCATATTTTTCAAACATAATTATTACGCCTAGCACTGTAGTGATGATTGGAAATTTCATTTTTTTTTTTGTTTTTTTGTTTTTAATTATAAATAAATTTTTTTTTTAACTATAAATCACACAACACTTTTCTTTTCACTTAATGTAGAAGAAGAGAGAGCGAGAGAGAGAGCAGACACGCACACCGTTTATTAATAATTCACAAAATGTTGTTTTTGTTTATGTGCACATTCTACAACTAAAGAGATTCTTTTCGATATTGTACCCAGATGAAATGTAGAATGAAAATGTTTTTTTTTTTTTTATTCCGTTCGTCTTATCAAACGGACGAAATTTTGCTTAAATTTAAAGGTTAGAGGTTATCGCTTCCATTTATTGCTTTTATGATGATTAGATTTGTAATGTACACATAACTCGTAACTAGACACACATCCGAAACGATGACACACATTATAACAACAACAACAAATCATACAGAACACGATTTCTAATCAGCGCAGGAGGTGGTGGAATTATTTGATGTTCCATTTGTTATATGCACAATTTGCGGCTCATACGATTGTTAGAAGTAATAACGAATTGTCTATATAAATGTTGGAAGTCATTGGCATTTATTATCAAATTTTAAAGATTTTTTTTGAATTTTTTTCTTCATTTCCATATGATAAGTTGAGTGGAAATATCCAAAATAAATTGGCGATATCTACATGTGTCAAGGTCATTGATTGACGTCCAGATGTTCTTAATTTTTAATCTACATACTTATGATTATTTTTAGTTTCCCTAATGTTTGGAATGTTTTTGAATTTAATTTGTTGATAACCTTATTTAGACTGCGTAAACAGAGAAAACGTGTTAGAGTCATTTGGTCTTTATTGATTGAATGTATTGAGCGTAAAGTTAAAAAAAATGACGGAATTTAACCTGAAAAAGAAAGTAAGAGAGGAAAGAATGAAGAAAAGTGAATTAAAAAGGTAAAAAAGAAAATGGACAAATGGGATAATGAAGAAAAGATAATTTATAGTATGTCCAATTCTTTGTCATTTTCGTCTTTTAACAGATTGTTTCATCCTTTCAATGAATTTTCAGATCCAGAACTGTAAAAGTTGTCAAAAAGCTTTCTAACAAAAAAATACAAATTTATCATGAGTCCTACAAATAAAATTCTAAAATTCTCAACATTCAGCCACTCCTTTAAAAAAGGACATCCACTTATTCAAAACGTAACTCAATCGCAGTTTCCTTGTTATTTAATATGATTGGGAAAACGCAATTTCACATTACACATTTTCGTGTATTATCTAAATATTGCGCCCGGGAAAAGTGTGCTATTTGTGCAATAAAAATAATATTTGTACAAATTATTAATAATAAATAAAAAAATAAATTTTTATTTAAACCAGGATGATGTTAGACGATACATAGCGCTGAGCACATTTGGTTTCTATCAAGGTGGTATTCTTGATGTTAAACTCAATAACTTTCAAGTTGAACTTGGACGTGAAAATGAAGTGGTAATTTCTGTGTTTATTTCATCAATAATCAATTAAAAACAATAAAATATTAATCAATCCAATTACAGTTTGGATTGTCATTGGATAAAACTATGACCGATGCTATGAATCCATATCTAGACTCACACCAGGATCGATGTATATTAGAAGAGCCAGCGACATCACAGAGAAGTGGACCAATTGTATTTTTTATGATGGATCTTAAAAATCAGGTGTACGTACGATGATTTGTGAAATTAGTTTTTTCACTTAGAAAAGTTTTTTTTTTCATTCTTGTAGTGTTCGAGTAAATTGCTCTAAAGACTGGCAAAATGTTCACATTTACAAGGATAAATCAAAAATTCCTGTTTTTAGATCGAAACGACAATCTTTTGGATCGAATTTATTTGTTCAAATAAGAAAGAAAAGAGACAGTAAGTTTATTTGTGTGTAGTTATAATTTATCAACAATAAAATAATAATAATAATAATACAAAAAAAAATAGAATAAAAAATAAATAAATAAAAGAATAAAAATAAAAATAGAAACATAATAATAATAACAAAGAGAAAGGAAAGGTGCAAATAATGATGACAAAGAATTAATTGAAAGGAAGACAAAATGATTGAAAATGTACACATTCAAGTCGAACGTTAAGCTACGATATCCAAACCAAGTCGACTTGAAGATTCCTAGCGTTTGTAATCATCTTACAGAGAATTTCAAATAATTACAGATTAAACAAAAAAGCTCCATTCATTGGAGCGCTCAATGATAATTAATTAGATTTCTTTCGATTCGATAAATTGTTAAAATTAAAAAAGGATGTCACAACCATCACACCAAATAGGAACATAAGAAAGAGCGAAAACAAACATAGATAATGTAAGATGGATTTCAACCAGCACAAACATCTCTGGCAATACCTATAAAACAGGTGTAAAAATGCTACATACCAAAGCGGCACAAGAGGCAACAAATAACTACAACCCTAAAAGAGTCCTGTGCGACAGACCACCGCAGATAGCAGACGACAAGGAACAACTACCCAGATCAACGAGATCCACTTTAGCTCAGCTAAGATCTGGATGGTCACGCTCTCTAAACAACTACCTTAACAGGATCAATCCTGAAATAGAAGACAAGTGTCCATCCTGCAACGAATTACCCCGTGACGTTCAGTGATGAAACTTGTTCAGCTGCCCTTAAAAATATAACGGACCTGACAACTAGCGATCTCTGGCTTTACCCAATAAGGGTTGCGGAATTCCTAGGAATAGAAACGGACCCAGACGAACCCAATTTACTACAACAACAAAAACAACAACCAAAAAGGAGACATGATTTCTCCTAATATGAAATGAACTAAATGCTTTCATAACAAATTTTTTTTTTTTAAATGGAGATAACGACAACGACTTAAGAAGAAAACAATAAAATTAAAAAAATGGATGTTCACATCGTCTGTAAACATCCGTCCAAGGTGAAAAGAGCAAAATATGTAAAGATATGGAACAGAAATCCTTTTGGGAAGAAATTCTCTGACTTTTTTATCACCTAAAAATGGTCTTTAAAATGTTGGTTTTGAATTGTTAAACACTTGCTTAAAAAGTTTTATGCTTTGTAGCTACCACTTAACCCTTAACTGACTTTAACCCCTACCAACAATTAATTTAAATTGTCAATAAATATTTTTTGTCTCTCAAATTTTAGTAGCGCCAGTTGAAGAAGTAGAACATGGTGACACCTCCCTTGCCAATACCAATTGCAAACAGTTAGTTCTCCCAATTACAGCTGTGGAAAAAGAAAAATTCACCTACTACACAATGAATGTAAAAAAAAAAATCAAAATTTATATTTACCAAAATCAAAAATGTTATTATGACCAAAAATTTATTATTTTTATAGTTTGCAATGTACATAGCAACAAAACAAGAGGAAGGACTTTACAATTTATATTTTCATGCTTGTCCAAATTACAAGATGGATTTGTTCACATTAGATTTTGATGTAATTTATTAAAATGTTTATTTCGCTGTTTAATTAGTGATTAATGAATTAATTTTAATTAATAGGTGGACATTGAGGAGAATAATAGCGGAAATTTTTTATCGGCCGGTGAAATGCCATTACCAGCACTATATTTTATGATGTCACTATTGTTCCTTTTGTCTGGTCTATTTTGGGTATTCATTTTGAAAAAGAGCAAGTAAGGCATCATTAAGAATATGTATCGTTGCCAGCAATAAATAATAAAACGTATTTTTAGGCATGCCACATTTAAAATTCACTACATAATGGCGGTATTGGTTTTTCTTAAATCCATATCTTTAGTATTTCATTCTGTCAACTATCATTTTATTGAAATTAAAGGTGAACATGTTGAAGCATGGGCAATTCTATTTTACATTACACATTTGTAAGTATTGCCAAATTATTTGTTTTTTTTTGTCTTTTAACTAATGTTTTGTTTGCTAGACTGAAAGGAGCCGTTCTTTTCATTACAATTGTCCTTATTGGAACTGGATGGACATTTATTAAACACATTCTAGCTGACAAAGATAAGAAATTATTCATGATTGTGATTCCGCTACAGGTAAATCGTAATTATAATTATGTACTAAAAAAAGAGTTTAGAGTTGGCAAATAGATAAGATAAAGTTCCGATTTCTCAAAATCGAATCTTGTCCAAGTTTTCTGATGAATTTGTTTTGTTCCACTTTCAGTACCTTTTTAGTACTCTTAAGGAAAAGACTAATTACGAGTGAAATGAAATAAATTGCTTGATAAATTATTTGACCAAGATCTCTAGGCCTCTATAAATGGGTCCATTAGACAACCTTTACACCCTAGTCTACCATTCTAGAAGATCTATGATGGTTACCCAAGGGGATGTCACCGATTTCCGACATGCATGCCTGACGACTTTCAAACGCCTTTAGTTTATCTCTCTTAACAACTGGGTAACTGCAAAGAAAGTGTTCGGTCGTTTCGGGCAGCTCTTCACAAAATCTACTGGTTAGTTCTGCCACCACATCCATCCTGCCTATGCTAGTGCTCTTTGAACTGCCCATGCCCGGTGCCTCTGCCTGGAGGTTAGTTCTTGCAGGAATCTCAGTTCAAAATCTCAAATTCGGACCCTTCAGATGAAGATGTTTCAGTAATCCCATAACTATGATTGTTCATCTTTAAAGAGGTACTAAAAAAGACGCTGTGATAATTCTTTGTCTAAAGAATTCGAAATTGAAAAGCAAACTAGGAGTAGGACTAGTCTAAATAGTTAGATAAAATCAAGATGGTGGAATGCAAGTTTAGTCTAAATTTTATAATAGTACTAAATGTGTACTAAATATATAGTGAATAATGAAATTCTATAGGTATTGGCAAACGTTGCAGAAATTATAATTGCTGAAAGTGAAGAAGGTGACAAAGAACATCGAACATGGCTGGACATTTTCATATTAGTCGATTTGCTATGTTGCGGTGCTATTCTGTTTCCAGTAGTATGGTAAGTGGTTTCTGTGAATTTAAAAAAAGATTTAATTGATGTTATTACAAATTTAATTCAGGTCAATAAGACATCTTCAAGAAGCATCACAGACCGATGGCAAAGCGGCTATAAATTTGCGAAAACTCAAACTATTCCGTCAATTCTATATTATGATCGTTTGCTATATTTACTTTACGCGAATTATTGTCTATTTGCTGAAAATTACCGTTGCATTTCAATATGCCTGGTTGGACGAAATGTTCAAGGAAATGGCAACGTATGTATTCTTCGTATTGACCGGTTATAAATTTCGGCCAGCCTCATCACATCCATATTTTTTGGTTGACACAGACGATGAGGATTGTGAAGCTGAAGTGTAAGTTGTTTGAAGGCACAAATTATGTGTATATCTAAAATGGGATTTTGTTTGTTTAGTCTGACCGAATCCGGTCTCACAGAAGGTGTTCATAAGACAAAAGCTATAAATAGAACATTGATACAAAACTCTACAACGGTTATCGATTCAAATGAAGACGAACGAGAGTATTTAGTTAGTAAACGAGAATCGAGCCATGAATATGACTGAATTATTTTTAAAAAAATAAAACAAAAAAACATCAACATTTTCTTTAATTCGTGATATTTATCTACTTTTAGTGCTAAAAAATTGTTGTTACGCAAAATTTCTATTACGTTGTGCCTAGAGATTGAAATACCTGTTTAGGTAATCGATGTTTAAAAATTTAAAAAAAAAAAAAAAAAATAATAATAAAAATGTAGTGACGTAAGGAATTTAAATATTTTGGACCAAAATCAAATTAGATTTAAATAATTATTCATTTTTCAACTTCAACCAATCATTGCGCGCGATACAATACAAGTAACATTACCATTTAACTATTAGACAGTAGGTTTTTGCTTCAATATTTCTTAAATTTAAATATTAAAAATACTTCATCATAAAATTAAATTTATTTATTTTCGATGGTACTTAAAAGGTTAAATATCTGAAATTTAGTCATTGCATATTTTGAATTAACTTTAGGACATTCAAACAAAATTATTTTACAATTTATATTCATTGCCAAGAGAGAGAGAGAGAGAGAGACACACGGTTGCCACTCTGTTATTATCTACATATTTATGATGTTGCGCCTATTTTGTAAGTTTCTTAATTATCCGTTCCTTCTGACTCTGAGTTTTTTCATTCTAATTATTTGTATCAAGTTTTTAAATGACAAGTTAAAATTTTGATCCAACCCTAGTTTCATCATTATGGAAATATTTTCTATTTTATTTTCCTATTTTTTTGTTCTCTCAGTGTAATAAATTCGTAAAAATATTTTTCAAAAATTGTTAAAAATCTTAAATTTAATTTTCCGAAGTATTACTTAAAATGAATTTTAGTTATTGTAAATATATTTTATAATCAAAATTAGTTTGTTAAATATTATATTTATATTGTATAAAAAATAAATAATTAAAAAAAAAATATTTATTAACATTTTGTGGGTTTTTTAGTGAATTGTTGGGCTGTTGAAAAAATCTCCCAAAATAAAATTAAACAATAGAACTCAAACCAATCTTTATGTTAGTTTCGTTTTATAATTTTGGTAAAACCGGTCATAAAATGTTGTTCAAAAAATGCCCTCTGAACGTACCTTAAACTTAAGAGGAATTAAAAAAAAATGGTTTTTTTGTGTTTGAAATAACAATTATATTATTATTTGTAAAGTGCCAAAAATTGATCAAAATATTTAAAGAAATGAGGATATAGCATGTTTGGGAACTGTTCTACGACTAAAAACCATCATTACAAATCAGTGGAACGTGTAGTTTAGAGAGACTAGGATTAAAAAAATAAAAAAAGATTTAATTAAATAATTGTATGTAGGTAATTAATAGTTTTGAATTAAATGAAAACAATAATATCAAAATCTCAATGTTTTTCTTTACCACCAAGCAGGGAAAAGATCAACAAGATTCATCATTCCAAATATTGATAAGAAATCAGACAAATATGTGTTGATAAGTAAATAAAGAAAAATCGCCTAATGGTATGCAATGAACAGAATATTTCATTTAAAAATAATAGAAATTAAATTATGCGCGCTAACCATGAAAATAATTCTTTAAAGCTTTAAACTTTAAACAGACGAAATAGCTCTGGTAGTCATGATTGTTAAAAGTAACAAATGATCGATAAAATACCTAATTTGTTACTGGTAACGAATGTAAATGTTAAACGATGAAAATCAAGTTACATTTACTACATTGGTACCTATTTTTCAATCTAATGGTTTTAGCGAATTCGCTTTTATGAAATATTTCGGAACAATTCTGAATAATGTCTTGTGATCGGGTTATTTCATGTAACTGTCAAACTGAATTGGATGGAATTGTATTAGTCTGCTACATTTGTTTCATTTATTACCAGTTTGTTACCAAAATTTGGTAGCATATGTAATAAATTCAAAAAAAGTATTACTTTAACAATCCTGCTGGTAGTAGAGTTATGTTCTCAAAATCGAAATATTGCAAAATTCAAATTAGTTCCCCAATCTCACATTCAATATGAAAAAAAAGGTATTTCTATCTTTGTAATGGCTTCTTTCTTCTTTTACACGGTGGTAGAAAGAACCCATTTACAAAGAAAGGAAATATTACTTTCTGCATCTAATTTGAGGCCCTCAAAATCATAAGAGAATTACACACACAGCGATATGCATATATGAAGAGTGCGTGCAATTCACTGGCCAGGTACTGTATGTAAAAGCAAAAAATCGATAAAAATACACATTTTGTTAGTTATCAAATTTGTTTTTAATTTATATAATAATAATTATAATAATCACAAAGTAGCATAGCAAAATTAACAGTTAAAATTCTAGTTACATAATTTTTTTTTGTTTTTTTTTTTTTCTTAAACATATAGAATCTACTTCAAAAAATGGTATTATTCGATCTTGGCGAATGTGACAAATCTTACCAAACCAAAAAAAAATTATTTTATTTTTCTTCTCAAAGGGCATCAATTTATTGTTTTAAAACATATATGATTTTACATTTAAATATTTACAAGATTGGTTTTTCTCAGCACTTGTTAAAAAAGGAAAACCAAAAATTCATTTCTTAACAAATTTTTTATTTAGGCAAACATGGCATTTAATAAGAAGTATAGTGTAATGTTGATGGACCAAATGTTGGGAGACCCGAAGGTCAGGAAAATAATTTTTGTTTAGAACAGATATATATATATATATAATTATATATATATCGCATCTCTAGAAGAACGACGTAACTCTAAAATTCATTTTTAATTGAACAATGATCATTCTATCTAATGGAACCGATGACCTAATTTGTCTTCACTCACGTCATCATTGTTCTTCTAGAGATGCGACATGTATTACGGATTTATTGCACTTTATTATTTGTAATCTTCATTAGCGACAAAATTAAACAAAATCTTCGCCAACAAATTCGGTTAATAAATAATTTTTGATCAATCTGTAAACAGACAATTTATCTCCAAATTGTCAGATTAACTGATTTTAAACACATTATTGACCGCTATAATTTCGTAAAAACTAACGCGTGTAGCCTGCGATTTTTCCTAAAAGAGAATATTGTGCCATTTTTACAAATTTATTGGTATAAAAAATGTCTTTATAACATTCTCAAGGCCACGGTAACAACATTTTTTTTTAAAATAACAAACACAAAGTCAGAAAAAAATGACGTCATATAACGTTTCCGGTCAATAATGTGTTAACTGCATAGTCAAATTAACCCATTAGGCAGATAGTAAAAATTAAATTCGAATCTTCAAACGAATTACCGATTTATAAATGCCAATTTATCGTATGAAATCGTTTTTTGCGGACAGTTCTACCATCCATATTCTGGAAAAATATTTTTTGAAATTAGTCATCGATGAGATAAATTGGTGATGAATATCAATTGTTCGTTAAATAAATTGTTTGTGACATCAACAGTGTCTGAAACAAAATTCGGATGATATTTTTCGAATAAATTTGGGAATGCGACACATAATCTCATTAGTAGGAACATTTGAAACTAAAATCAAGGCATCCACATCCATTATTTTAAATAAAATCAAAAAACAATATATCAACAATATTTCTATGTACAAGTAGCTCGTTTTCAACATTGACAGTAAATGTAATTGACATTGCGTTTATTTTGCATTCATGTTCCATAATTAAACTATCTGTGAGATAATTTGATATGGAGATAAATTCAGATTATGAACAGATAAAAATAAAACTTTTAGTTGATAGGTTTTTAGTTTAGTTTTAGTTTAAAATCTGAAATCCAAATTCTGTGAAGTTTAAGATAAAAATAAAAACTCTGAAAAATTTGTAGGGCAATCGGGTAACGTTAACACGGTTGCATTGCATAGTCTGCACTTTTTAGCATATAACTTTGATATGAACGTATAAATGTACATATATACATACATATATTATTTTATGATTGATATTTAATTAAGGGATAATATTGAACCATTTAGGTGAGACAATGGCTCATATACCTCATCAGACGGTTCGCCACTGATTAAACTTCACGAACATGACGAATGTCGTATTTTCGGAGTTTGTAATGCGGCACCAGGCACGTAACAATACGTTTAGGATTTTTGTTAAACAAAATATGCTCTGATGTGATCTTACGGTGGTTATGTATTTAAAAAAAAAATGAATTCCACCACACGCCACTGGTTTGAACAATGTATTAGACATAAAGCGTGAGGCAGCAACTACATTTTCTGGAAAATGTTTTTCCTTTCACTTTTTTTAATGAAGATAACAAGGTAGGTTTGAATACAAAATAAAACATTGAGAATTAACAATGATTTACTATTTTAAGTGCCTAAAAGGAAACGTTGAGTGCTTTTTTTATGATTTTTGTTTTAGTTTCTAGTTTTACAAAAAAAAAAATGTTTTAATCTAAATGTTACAATGATTTTTACTTCCACCTGAGTATATAAAACACAAAGAGGAAGTATTTTTTTAAGTGAACACATAACTGGATAAGTTTTTTTTCTTCAATATTGCTGTCAATACGTTGTTGAAGGCGTCCAAAATAAGCTTGAAAATAGAAAAAAAAACCCAAATGCACAATGGCCCACATAGTATTTCTGCCTGAATATTTCGATTTGAATGAAATGTATTTGCCAGCATTCTGGAATCGCTCAGATAAATCACTTAGTGAATTTATTATTTTTTTTTATTTAACATTTCAATATTCAATAAATTGTTCGGTTCAACCAGCATTATAATTCCAAATAGTTAATGTCTTATTATAAACCGAATGAATTTTTTGTTTTAATTCTAATTCTCTAATAACTACCTACTTAATATATTCAAAGATTGCTTTTCATATTCTCTTGTGTTGTCACGCGTTATACTGTATGGCAGAAAATGAACTAATCAAATCGATTAATTTATTTGATATTGATATCACTGGCAAATACATTACTGGCAACCAAAAAGAATATCGGAAAATGTGCAGTTTTTTTTCCACTCATCATGACTTTTTTTTTGGGGTAACCACCGTATATTTTGTTTAAGAAATAATTTTTTTTTCTATTTATATTCGCACGCAGAAACGAAAAATATTAAACCAAAAATGCCAAATAAATAAATGTTACCAATATTGTATAGTATAAGGCCGAGAGTGTATTTATTATAATTATTTAAAAATAATCAAAAATAACTAAATGCCAAAAATATATTTGTGAACCTTTTGAATTTCAAATTAATTTAAAAATTTTTTGCCACCAGGTTTGTTGGGCGGCCCTTCAGAGAGAAAATCAATCTTGAATTTCAAGAATAGTTAGAATACTTTTAAAATCAAATGTGTCTCAAAGACACACCTTGGAAGGATTAGGGTTAAAACTGAGATGAATATTACATCGAAGTGTTGTAAACAAAGTGGATTTTATACAGTTCGTAGATTAGCAAAATCTTCTTTATGTGTTGATGACACCCAACAACAAATTCACTGCTTACTCCAAAAATGAAGCAAAATCGACTAAGTGAAACATAATTTTAAAAAACTAAAGAGATCTAGATAATTATGTGTAGAATAGATAGGGTAATTTATACAGAAAGAGGAAAACAATATTTTCAAGACACTTGTAAAATGATCTACGGATGTTCTTATTGTGTATAGACAAAAATATGAAGTGATCCCAACAAACAATGTTTCACGATGACACCAATATGACTACCTTGTTTAGACTTTTCTGCTTCCATCTGATAAGGTTGCATACCAATAGGGAGTAACGAACCAAGAACTTCCAAACCTCAATCCACGGTGTAAAGCAACCCGTGCCAAAGGATTAGTTGGCAGCCGGTGGTAAAACTAGGCTGTCGCATACGGAGCCTCTCCGATACCAGGCCACCTCGGAGTAACTGCGCCTTACCACGCCATGCGGGGCTCAGACGTGGCGGACCTGTTGATTTCCCTAGCTAATCGTGGGATCTATGCCGAAAATATTTAAAAAAATTAAAAACCAGCGGGACATCACCGTAAAAGAACTTTCCGATCAAATGGAGAATTCCCTCGATCGAAAAAAGAAGCCAGGTACGAGCAGAGGGAGAACACCTCCCAAGCCAGTACCAAGGCCAAAACAAGAATTGCCGAAACGTCACCCTCAGAAAGAGGAACAAGCAGTCGAGGCAAGTATAAAGAAGAGTCCGCCGAATGCCACCTTTGCCACTCCTGGGTGAGCCAGGAGGACTGGACGATCCACTGAGAAGAGGTGGTACTCAACGTATTGAATGATAGAGAAAGTCATTTTTGACGGCTTTTTATATTTTGATTTGAATTTTCAGTATAAATTTAAATTCGGAAAAAACATATTTACTAAACCGCAAAGCATTCCAACTCGCATAATTTTGTCGATTTAAACTATGAATGGCACCCCTTAGTTAACTTTTTAGTCCTAAAGACTAATTATTTGCATTTAGTATTGGTAAATGTGTGGAGTGCCCATTTTTGTATCTTTTCTTTGCCATCGAAATCATGATCATTCAGTTGATGACTGTTACTAATTTTCTAAAAAATTTGCCAAATACTGGAAAAAACACAAAAAAAAAATTCCCCAATAATAGAACGTTGGTCTCAGACACAAAACGTCGTAACACAAAAATTGAAAATTCTTTAAAAGATACAAGGCATGTTTACACTGCGATGTCTTACTTCGAGATCGTTAATTTTGATAAAATGGTGGATTTACGAGATCAGTTCGAGACCGACCGATTTATTTTTTAACAAAAATAAATCTTTGCAAATTTTAAATCAAAATGTATTCGGCCTTATACTATCAGATTTTTTTTTTTATATTAACTATTATGATTGTTGTAATAATTATTTGTTTTTTAAATTTACCAAAAAACTACTTTATATACTTATTTTTAAATAAACTTTTTTTTTTGTTTTTCTTTACCGTTCGATGCTAAGTTCATCAATCAAAATTCAATTAATTAAATTTACCTCAACTATGTGTGTGTGTGTGTGTCTGTGTATATTTTTTTCTCTCTTTTTCTTTATATATAATATATAAATAACGTTATACTCTACAAAAAACGTTGTCGTTTACTGCTTAAATTTTGAACATCCATATTGATGTCTAGTGGGCTAGCTGGTCGTTTACAGTGTCGGGCTATTTCACCGGCAACAAAAGCGTACAATTCGGGAGCCCTATAATTAAAAAAAATATTCGCTTAAAATAAAGAGCTTAAATATTAATGAAAAAAAAAAAAATAATTACCTAGGTCTTCGTGCTAAGGCTTCTTTAAATGTATGTAATTCCGTATCGTTTGCGGTTTGATGTTGACCTAATAAAAATCCATTGGGGCCATGTTGAATATCTGGTTTTGGTGATGTATGATGTGGAAATTTGGTAATATGTATTGGTGGAGGTGGTTTTCCAGCTAAATATGACAATAATTCTTCACGTCTTATATACCTTCTACGTTTATTTCTAGCCCAGTCTGCTAGTTCTCGTGTCCGTCTTTGGTATCCACACTGTATAGCTACTTCATTTGTTCTCTTTAAACCATCACATGATTCTAGGTTGAATTTAATTTATTAAAATTTCAATATTGTTTTGATTCTAATTCAGGAATTCTTGTTGTTATATGGTGCGGTTTAGAGCACTTTTAAGTTAAAATCACCTAGGCATTGTTACCATGCGAAGGGCAAGAATTATTATTTTGTCCAAAAAAATTCTAACCAAATTTAACCGTTAGATTTCAAACCTCCGTTTTGGTTTTGTAGTTACCAGAAATTGGTCAATTCTTGTTAAAAGCTTTAATTTATCAAAATCTTGTGGATGGAAAGAACTAAGGAACAAATTACATTTCATCATCATTTTTATTCTTTAAACTTTGAGTTTCCATACTTCATTGTTCAAACTAGAGAATCAAAATTTCAAGTCATTACAAAAATTCCTAATAATCTTCATACATGGTGATCTACCTGACATTTTTTTTTTTTTATAATCTCTCTCTTTGATCATTGCATTACTGTTAGTAGTGCTAATCTACTTGTATGAATAATTGTTAATTTGGGATCTTAACTTTACCTATGTTACCAAGAAGAAGAAATAAATAAACGATTAAACAAGAATCTTGAAGAAATACAAATTCGGACATGATGTCTACTATTCCTAGTTGGATTTTTCGATACTGTATGATAATGTCCCAAAAAAGAAGAACTACTAAGTAAATCTTTAATTTTTAATAAAAATAGTTCGGAAAAGTTTTTCAGTGAATCTAATAAAATATGCTAAATTCCTAATTAAATAACCTTGACCATTGCCATGCCGCGACACTCAATTCTTTGATTCACCTATTTCATATATTTAGTCGCAAATTAACTTTTGGACAAGAAGGATGTTGTCGCTTCAACATTAAGAGATTACTAACACCCCAGAGAGATAATCAGATAATGCAGGGAATACTGTATATTAAATGTTTAAATATGCACCAGATTCTCCCATACTAAATTTTATTGCCTAAGTGTCTCGTTGATCTCATCATCAAATATTTTCAGTTTTCTCTGGGCAACCGAGCAAAGCAGATGTAAAAGTAAGGGTATACTCGATTTTTTTCCAAAATAGGCGATGTTTTCTCTCTTTTAACATTGGTTGTGTGGCGGCATGGCAATACCTTGACTAATTAGAAATACTTACCTTTATATAATGTTGTGACTGTTCCAGCAGCTGTTTGAAACGGTAACCAAAGAGCGCCTGCTTCGTTAGTACTTAGTCTATCTGGAAACAAAAAATATTTAAAAAAATGTTCCAATTCGTGTAGACAAATTAAATTCTACTATATACCATAAATATACATATATGAATAACCTCTGAAAAACATTGTGACTTTTATTTTATATTTAATCATGAGATCTGCTAATCCGACTTGGCCTATACCAAAGGTATAAAAACCGCGTTCACGTTTTTTAATCAAAAAACCTCTGGTTCCTGCTCGTAATTTTTTTTTATCAATTATTATAAGTTTTTATATAGAAGGGCATCTATAATAACATCGACAACTATCGATTACTAAGTAAATAATATCGATAGAACTACCATTTTTGTGCTCTATGGAACAACTGTTGGACAAGATAGATAATAATTAAGTGGAATTATCTGTAGACATTCCAGTAATAACTCTTTCGAATTTATGTTCCAATAATTGTGAAACCAACTATGTATCTTATTTCATTATAATTATGGAAACGATTAATTTTCCCAAATAACCTAATTCTAATAGACGGATATTTACATATACATATATGAGTAAAATATAATAAATTATTTTATATCAGGATGAAAAAACTTAAATCTCAGGATAAAGACATTTTGTGTCTGTATTCTTTAGCTAGGTGACCATTCACTTAATGTTTTGCTATTCATTCTGTTCGTTATAAAATTTTGCCACAAGTAAATGTAAAAAATCCAGATTACTTTGGATGAGCAATATTTAAAATACATAAATGACTCAAAAAGTCTTTTTTTCTCTTATATAGTGACGTCTCAGCACATTTTTTCAGACAATTAAAAGTGCCATCTTCACAGTGAATGTTCATATAAAGATTTATCGCGCTCGTTCAAATAAATTTATAGAAAAAAAATACTCATTCGAACTGTTAACTCATCACCTAATTAAATCATAATATATTTCATTTCCTTTATTGTCAATTTATTTACGATAAATATTAGAAAAAAACAAAATGTCTGACAAAGCAATTTTGGCCTTGTCCTTGGCCATTTTCAGACGCCCAAAAATGAGAAAATTTTCTTTTTTTTTTTTTGTTTAAAATTTACCTCTATACAATTGAGCTATTGATGTTGCTGACTCCTGAAAACTGCCCCATATATTTCTAATGGAAGTTTCACGCTCGGTAATATACTGTCTTTCATAATTAGGCTCCGTTTCGATAGCCTGTAAATATTGTTCCTCAATGCTGGCCAACCAGCCATCATCATTGTCTCCTCCAGATTGCATCGTGTTGCTATTTGCTAAATATTAATTGTTAACTAAATACGCACTTATACGTAAATCCTTTAATTAGTCTTTTTTCTAGTAATTTTTCAATAATTTTATTAGGATAAACACATTGCAGCAAATAACTTTGTACATAAACGACGAGACAAGGCAAAGAAAAGATACGCCATTTTGGAAAAATTGTGACATTTTTATTATTTTAGAACTAAAACACCGTTCACTATTGTACAAGAAGTGAGATTCCAATAATTTAAAAAATAGAAAATTATTTATTGTAATTTAGTTCTTTCTAATAATGTTTCGGACAACAAACAATATATCTACGTAATTATAATAGATTAATCTTTCAGATAAAGTAGATTGGGTGAAAAAATCAAATAAAGTGAAATACTTTTATTAAGGTGTTATCTGTCAACTATAGTTTAATGATGAATTGTACAACGACACTTTTAGTACTTATGTCAATAGTAATTTTTACCGCCTAAAATTTAATCAACGTACGACATTTGTGATAAAAGGATGTGTAGTTTTATCATTTAAAAAATTAGTTATTTATTATTTTTTATTGTAGAAAATATGAATATACAGTGTTAAAAAAATATAAACTGTTTTTAAACAATACTTTTATATTTGTGTGTAGAGTGAGAACAATCTTCATAAGCTTTTTAAGCGATCAGTAAGTATCTACTTTTTAATTATTATTTAGAAACATTTTTTTTGTTTAATTTTACAAAAAACTACTTTTTTCTTTTTAATATACTCGTACGTAAATGTTTTTTGATTAGAATAGATATTATTTAAAGTTAATAGTAGGTATATACGTAGGTACGCATGTATTTTTATTATGTTATAAATAAAATTCAAATTAATATAATTATTTAAATAATTAATACATATCTGGTTCTAATGATTATTTAAGAAAAAGTCCTAACATAAATTTTTTCAAAAATAGTTTTTTATGAAATTTTGTAATTAATTTGGGATATTTTACACTATTTTACTAAATTTCACGAAAAAATATGATTTTTCCTCGCTTTTTAAACTCCTCCTATCATACTCGTATCTCTTCGTTGAAATGCCGTGTAGTTTTTCCTCTCTCCCGAAAAAAACGAGGGTAAGGGTCTTTTGAGTTTTGACAAATAGCCCTCGAATTAGCAAAATCCTGTAGAACTCAACTAAAAAACAGTCTCGAGAACATTTAAATTAGTGAGAACAGTAGGTAACTTTCGTTCTCGCGTTCTTGAGTTATTGTGCAAAACCGGAAGTAAAATATAAAAACCGGAAGTGAAATATAAAATTTCAATAATATTATAATGGGGAATATAAAAAATTAGAAAAGTATATTTTACAATTTGCTGAAAATCTTAAATTTTTTTTATATAAGTAGCAATAATGCTTGACAGTGCATAAAAAGGCCGCAGCAAATATACCTACCACCAAAAGTGTTGAACTGATACTGAATTTTTTTTTTTTATAATTATGAATACTTCGTTGATGCTTCGTATCATTCGTAAAACCAAGTATTAAAATATTTTGACACTAATGGGTGGAAATCCGCTCATGGGTGTCCTTTTGCCCATCGCTGATGTATATTAACTGATTTAAAATGAAACCTTCAAAGTTATTGCCAGAATTATGTTTAAGTTCTAAGATAATAATAATCAAAATGTGTGGGCTAGAGTAAACAAAGTAAAAAAAGTATTTAACAAACATTTCCAAATTTGCTTCAAAAATTACTTCAAATTCAATTTTTCCATATTGTTAATTTTGGTAATGTAAGAATTGTCGTTTTAAGCGGACCTATTTTTTACTAACAACGAAATTCTATGTAAAATTAATGTAAAACAAAACAAAATTCGAATATGAATATGCGTTGGATAGGACTATTAAAAAAAGAGTTATCAAAAGTCGGAGCCATAAAATAGGGTAATGGAAAAATGGGACATCATAGTAATTACAAAGTTGACAGTCGATAAACGTACAAGAACTATCCTTTCTATAGATATCCTTTCGATAATTTTCAAAAACCCTTACAGCTTAATTATTAAAATATATACACATAAAACCATAATTCATTTTTATTAAGATTCTTATTTATTAACTGACACATAGAGTATATTTACAATAATGAAAAGCAAAGCACGACATTTATTTTCGTTTTAACAATGATAAGCCCACTTCTTTTTCTATAAAAACACATGTTAATAATCTTACAAGATAGTATTGCATGTTATAATATCATTTTTATTTATTTTTTATTTTAAATATTTTTAAATTTTATTATATAAAAAAAATTAACTTGTAGACTGTAGAGGTTTGATGCAACAAACAAAAAACAAAAAATTTGTTTAACTGGCTTTCTATGACAATTTCATTTTATTATACAATAAATAGATTATAATTTATGCACAGTTTATAATAACGTTTTTTTTTATGATTGTATTTTATCACAGAAAGTTAAAACTAAAGGAAGCTGTTTAAAAACACACGTAATTGCTTTTCTTCTTATTTTTCTTTTTTAATTTAGAATCTATTTACGTTATTTGTTGATCACTTGGAATTGTCAATTGACAAAAGAATTTAAAGTAAATATAGGAAAATTTTTATTTCTTACGGAAATATTCAAAAAGTTCAAAGACGATTAGTTAATCAATTAATATTTCAACAGCACTATCCATTACTATTTGTTTGTACTAATAAAAACTTCATTAAATTTTAAATTTTCACATCTTCAATGTGGTTAGGCAGAATCTTTTTAGGACAAGGACCATAAACTACTATATAGGATAAATATTTAAGCTTTTCGTCCGTCGGCCTTAGACCATACTGGGTGCCTCTACTAATTTCCAACAACAAAACTGAAAAATTTCTTTATTTCTATTGAGTGTAGGTTTATGACAAACAATTTCTCAAATATTTATAATCCGGGCGTTCGCTCGTTATCAACTTTCCTCTTTTTATTTTCAACAACCTATAAGTTCTACAGACTTTTCTATACTTTTCTCACTTTTCTCATACTTCTCAGAACTTTCACTAACTTCTTCTAGAGTTCCTCATATTTCCTTTAGACGTCCCCACTTCTACAAAGATTTGTACTCAAGTCATATACCATTTTCGGTCCGACGGCTTTTATTAAATTTGATTATGATTTGAATAATAATGATTAATTTGTTATCAAAAATTTTGAATATAAAACTCTCTGATGAAGATCTTTACTGATCTCATGAACCGTATATGTAGAGCTTAAACCGACATTGTACAAAATGTAACAACAATTGATGTTCATGTGACAAAAGGCAGAAAACTATAATTTATAGTCGTATCAGTATATTTTTGCACCACTACCTATCACCAGCAATCCATGACCATATAATCGATTATGTATATTAAGCGCAGTACAGTATTAATATGCTAATTTTGATCCCTGAACTTGTGGATTTTAGTGGGCTAAAGATTTGTTATTATTTTTATTTATTAATAGTTAGTAGAAAAAGAAAATAATTCCAAATTTTCTGATAAATAATATCTACTGGACTAATCTTTTGATTTGAGTTAAAGAAATAACTGAGGTTTTGATTGCATTATCCTGACTGTACTGTATATAGGCAGTTATAAGTACAAACAATTCGTGAGATTAGTGTTTTTAATATAATCAAATTTATTTGGTAGATTACTTAGATATAGAAAATTTATGTAATTCTTTTATGAATCAAAATTCATATTATGTAAAATGTAGAAAGGCCCGCACACATTAAAGTAATGTGGCCCAACAAACTTTTTCACTCTTTTATATTTTTTTTTTGTAACATTAACAATTAATTTTAAATCCATCACTTTCCCTTATTTGTTTCAATCTATAATTTTCTCATATTGCATTTTAATTCTTTTTATAATTTTTAATTACAATCACAACCAATATTCTGTAAGCGAATAAAATTAATAAACAAAAATAATTAAAAAACCATTCAAGGGACGGCTTAAGATATTTATTCAAAATACCTCTTGTTTTCAATGTAATGTACGCAACTTTAGCTAAACATAATTTAGGCCTCTGGCAGCTTAAAAATAATTTACATAAAGATTATTTTTTTTAACAATATAGGTAAGTAATTTATATTTCAAAAATTATATTTTTGTTATATTTTATTTCTTATATAGTTCAAAGTAATCTTTAATGATAGAGTTAAACGATTTGGTGGGACTATACGAATTATGCTTAAAAAAAAGTGATTCCTTCCTTTACAAATTAAAGCAATGACAATATTTCTATTTTTCTAAAATTTTCAAAAAATGTGAATTTTCTAAGTAAAAAATTGACAGAACATTTTATGAAATCAACAAAGAAAAAGTATTTAGTTGGATTATTTTAGTTAACAAATTTTTCAAGATTTTCAAATAAATTATTTATTGAAATTCAAAATCGTGGTCACGCCTCCATCAAACTATAATAAAATTCTAAGTAAATCTTGACAAGTTTAATTTTAAAACAGACGACACAATAGAGAAACATTTTAGGGTCCTGCAGGCTACGAAAATAATGAAATATTTAAATTAAAAAAAAATAGCCAACAAGCAATATTTTTTTTCGAAAACATAGCGCATGTACATGTCAGCTTTTCTAAAGTATGTACGGTATAAATTGAAATTGATAATTATTGGATAACTAAAATCTTGAATCTTGATCCTGACGTGGATTTTTTAATTCTGACTTTATATCTATGCTATTTTTGGTGTGGTGACAAATGCGACAACCTAGAAATGACTAACTTACAAATTTTAAAATATTTTTTTTTAAATGCCTAGGACTTTTTTTAACTGTAGCATACAAAATTTTCATTAGTAAAAATGTACCTCGGCACTTTCAAAATGTGACTAGATAAATAATAATAATAGGTTTTTCGATAGGGTTCCAAAATCTTTAACCGGGTCTGTTAGAAAAGTATTTGCCGCATGAGCCTCTAAAAAAAAACGTATCCAACGTATAGTTAGTAAATCTGAATTTTATTTTTTTTATACTCGAAAACAAGCGGTTGAAAATGATCGTATCATAATTTTACCATTTAAGATTACTTTTTCTATAATGATTACTATTAATTTTTTTTTTTTAATGCCAAAAGTGTAACAATAGTTACTGTTAACAATTCTTAAATTTAAAAATAAAACTAAGAGTATTTTTTTTATTAATCGACGTAAGTTATATAGAATAGAGATAAACTACTTTATGTATACTTCAAGAAAACAATATTATGATTTTTAAAATATTTAATTTTGGCAAAAAGTTTAGTTAAAATTTTTTTTTTTTAGAATAAAGAATACCAATTGGTAAAATGTTTTAACTTTTTTTTTTAGTTATACATAGTTCGTTAATTATTTGGTTTTTATTTTTTTTTATATTATAATTAGTTATATGTATAATAATAGCGCAAAGAAATATATTTTTACTCATAATTATTATTTTTGTAATTTGTACGACTAGAAAATTTGCAAGCAAATTTTGTTTTTTTTTTTTTTGGTGTTAAATTTGTAATTTTTTTTTTTGCATAATTTTTATTAGAAAATGTGACTAATTTACAATCTTATTATTAAATGCTTTAAAAATTATTTGTGTTTCAAATATAACAACAATTTATTTCGACTTAAGTCTAGGTTAGTTTTTTTTTTCTTTATTGTGTTAACGCCGTAATAGGTAGAATACGGTGAATTGCTTTTATTTTTATTATTATTTAATACAATAAAGTATTATTTTTTTAAAGATTTTTTTTTAACAATTTAATTTGAAAACCAGTTTAGTATTAGGCATAGTTACATAAAATAATAATAATAAAAAAAAAGCTTTAAAAATGTTCATAAAAAATGATAATTTCAAAATTTTGAAGCCAAAAACAACCTGTCATTTATATATTATTGACTGATATTCATTCTCCATAGATTTATAATTGTTTGTGCTTTTCTTAGGGCCGGTTCTAGAAATTTGTTCGCCTGTGCCCAATTATTAGTATTAGTGAAATGGTGAATCAAGTCATTCTTAAATTTGGTGAGAATAGTTAAAATGTATTGAAAGATTAACTCAGTGTTTTATTGATTGTAATTGTAAAAAATATGTTTTATTTATTTGCATATAAGTAAAAGTACTATACTATACTTAGACAGTTTAAGAAAAATTTATTATATCTATAGAGAGGTATTTTCCACAAAATATTATAGTAATGGCAGTATGTTTTTAGCATATATAATAATAAGGCTGAAAAAGAAGTAAATATAAAATAACTCCATAAATAATTGACTAAAAGAATTTATTAACTTCATTTACTCGATAATGAGATTTATAATTTGAATTTCTACGACATTTCATTCTCCTGTTCATTCATACGCAAGTAAGAATTAGTTTAAAATATGAACGATTAGGCATCACCCACATACAATAATGAGATGGTGAAAATTACGTTCGTTTACTTGTCAACAATGCTTTTTAGTGCCTTAAATTACCTCAAGCGGAGAGAACCTTTTTCCAGAAGAAATTTGATTTGTGTATTAATTCATAATTTCCTTAAAAACATATTGTTGAAGGTTTGGATTTAAGATAGGCGGTAAGTGCCCTATTTTCCGTGGAGGGGGGATTGTTGATAAAAAATTTTGTTCATCAATTTTAATGAGATGAGTTCGGCTTTGGCCCATCCCTACCTCACCCCAATAGTAAAATTTATTTGTTGTAAATTTAAAAAATAATAGTTAACCATTTTCCACTTAAGTAATGGAATAATATAATATGTAACTATGCTATATAATATTTAATAATAATTTTTTTTAATTTTTTTTGTATTTTTTTTTTTTTGCTTACTATTAATTTAATAAATAACTGTCAATTTCATCTTATCATTAAAATAACAGACAAATCAAACATTCTTAACAACAGTATAATATTGTTAGAACAAGTTAAAAATTTTAAACAATATGTAAATTTGTACACGTTCCTTTTTAC
Source organism: Platyura marginata (assembly GCA_026745375.1). NCBI lineage: Eukaryota > Metazoa > Arthropoda > Insecta > Diptera > Keroplatidae > Platyura > Platyura marginata. The sequence continues at coordinate 30,827 of JANSTT010019489.1, forward strand.
AAATATGTCCTTTACATTTTGTGAAATCGGATTGCTTTCTATTGGTTACTCACCGCCTAAACTTAACGCTTGAACAATTCTTGGATCCGCTTTACTTCCTTCCCGAAATTCTTCTAATGTTAGTCTATCATCATGATTCTTATCCATTTGATCAAATATTTTGTCAACACGTTTCTGTGGTGTATTTTCATCCTCTGGCTGTGGTTGTTGACCCTGTTATAATTAATTTATTAATTATCCGAAATATATTAGGCAATTATTTGATAAAAGCTATATAAACATACCACCATTTGATAAATTGCATCTACAATGTTGTACATTTCGTCACGAGTTATAAAACCATCATTATCTACGTCATACAATCTAAATGCCCCTGGGTAATTGAATTTAAGAAAAAAGTGTTATTATGATTGTAAATAAAATGATTAAATTTAATATAGAAAACTTACAGTGAAGTTTTTCATCCAAATTCCCTCTTGATGTTACTGAGAGGGCTCTTATAAATTCTTCAAATTCGATTGAACCATCCTGAAATAAATAATTTTTTTTTTTTGTTGATGAAAGAACATAATCTTAATGGTGTAAATAAAACTGTCATTGGTAGAGCTTTCAAAGAATTTGATTTACTTATAAACGAAACTTTAATGTTTGGCATGACGCTTCAATAAATTTCCTTGTAAATACCAAATCTATATAGTCAAATACCTATACATACATATTGTAGGTATATAATCCAGTAGCGTACAGTGAGTTAACAAAATTTCAGTGCAAAGCACAACGAAAAGTTTTGATTAAAATGACTTAGCCTAATTTTTGGAATTTATAGAAAACAAAACAAATGAAAATTTTGTTTAATTAGTTTTTAGCTTTTTTTATTTTTGTGGATTTTGAAACAACAAGTTAATACTCGTATGAAATTAATTGTTCCTATAATTAATGTGATTAGGGCCCTTAATCGTTAGTGATGTTCACAATTGAGAGAAAAGTAAATCAATTACAATTATGGATTGCAATACCGATATATTGGAAATTCCAGGATTAGTGACTGTTACTTTAGTGAATTTCAAAAGTGATCACAATTTATCGATTATTTCTATTGAAAGTGAAATCTTAGACGAATTAAAATTGGATTCAATCATAGATATGTTTTGTAACTTACAAATAATGTAGAAAAGTCGTGATTTAACTTCTCAATTTTTTTTTTGGAAATAAATCTATTTTTTTCACATATAAATTTCAATAAAAAAGTTTTGTGCTTTGGATGTTTGATGAGGCCCCCTGAGCATTGCGCCACTATAATTCCGGTATTAGAAAATTATCGGTATTCAAATACTGGTGTTGATAAAAGCGTAATTTGTATGGTGAAATATAATTCTTATTTCCTTATTTCGGAACAATAAGAACATAAGATGTCTACATTCAAAATTAAAACAATTTATAATTTACTATGTATGCTAAATAATTGAATGAGTGTCATTTAATAAAAATAATTCCTGTCTGCGATAAATGCACCAATATTTTTCAAATTAATCAAAAAGCCTCATCACAATTATTAGTTTCAAACTAATTTTAAAAATTGATTAATTACAAGCAAAAAAATCAAAATATAATTTAAATTATACTTACGTTGTTTTCGTCAAAAACTCTGAACACTAAAGATGCAAATTTACTAGGATCTCCTTGTGGGAAAAATTGTTTGTATATCTTAATGAAACCCTAAAATAAAAAAATTATTGTTTAATAATCGTTGAAAACTTGTCATTTGTTATAACATTTTACTTGCTCTGTTAGTAATCCATTCGGACAATCTTTCAGAAATCCTTTGTGCCTATTAAAGAAAATGTAAATTAAAAATGTAACATTTTTTGTTTAAGAATTTTTTTATATTTAAATTTAATAAGTGGAATACCCTGCGAACGGAGGCTTAAGAAACCCATTATATCTTTTCACTTATAGTCTTAGGGAAATAAAAAAGGATAAAAAAATCTTTATATTTAACCATTTTTTAGTCTTCATATTATTTTATAATTTAGCCTGTTACTATCTAATACTCAAATTTGTCTCGAAGAGCCGACATAATTGAACTCTGACTCATTGGCTAGATCGCTTAACTGCGTACCAAGCCATCTCGGATATCTATACAGTTAAGTATTATAATGAATCCTTTCAAAATTCATCAAATATTTCAGTTAAAAACACTTCAATTCCCAATTTCCACAAATTCTCATACATACCTCAAGATGGTTTTTTCTAACATTTGAAGTGTTTCCTTCGTTCAACAACCAGCAATGAAATGATGGACTGAGGGACCTACACTTTTAATTAGAATCCGACCCACTCGGTCCAAAATTCAAACTCCGTAAGAGAGAAAAACACTTCATTATTTTACTCCCCACACAGGGTTCGAACCCAAGACCTCCCATTCCAAAGGTATTACCTCTTCCACTGAGCCATTTAGTCTTGGTAACTTTATTATATTTCATACTTAAAACGCTTTATTTATACCATTCATGCATACAATATCTGCTAATATACATCCGTTTATTATTAATTAATCTGGCTCATGTTTGATTGGTCATCAATTTAGCAGTACTAGATAAGGGACATATTTACACCACTATATGCTAGTCATGTTCAATGTTTTCAACATAATTGATCGTATGAATGCCTATGGTATATTTATACATAGGTCCGTAGATTGTAATGTGGTTTATTGGTGATCATGTACCTTGTATGTACCTATACTTACCATTGTCTGATTTCCTTTTCAGTAACTGCAAAGAAATAAATAAATATTATTGTAAATTTTCAGTTACGGATTTTGTTAAATTATTGTATTTTTATTTTAATACTAGTTAAATTGGTGCTTATAGTTAATAATAAATCATCTAAATCTAAATCGTATTTTTTTTTGGTCAAATTTTAGCTATATCTTCATTTGTTTGTCCATATCCATAATACCAATGTCCTAAATTCTCAGAATAAAATTTATTACTTCCACTCTCAATGATTAATCGACGATACAATAATATAAATGATTTTATATTTATTTCTAAATCAATTTTCGCTCGAATAAAACACACTTGTAATAATATCAGCAGAGACAATTTGTCATAGTATTCATAGTGTCCATAGTTTCCAATCTTCATCTTTGTATTATGAATATTTGAAATGTTTTTTGTCATTCTTATTCAGACAACCACTTATACTACTATATCTTAAGAACCACAATATTATCCCATTACCATTGTATAAAGCTAAATTTATTTTATATTATCTCTCTATTTATTTCGTATACATTATATAAATATAATCCTTTCGTGTGCAATTTAAATGCAACTAGTATCTTTTTATGTACCATAACAAGAGCAACGTTCATCATAGACAATTTTATTCAAATCTTATGTTCATTCGACTGTATAATTTCTTGCTATTTTACTGAATGAATGAAAGTACAATAAAATGAATATACGATACAACAATGAAAAACTTAAGTGAAAACTTCAATTATCTACACTAGAACTACCTATTGACATAATACATACATATATATAACTAAATTACAAAAATACTTCATAAAATAGTTGTTATTTCTTTTTTTTCTTCTCTCTAGATGTTTATTTTAACATACAAAATTACCTACCCATTCCCACTTGTAGCTTTGACAATTTTTATATTTTTAGTATGAAATTTCTTTATATACAGGCAATAGCGTGCCAACCTGCGTTAAGAATATAATCCATAACTTGTTCTCTTAATGGAAAGTTAAGTTCAAATAAAATGGAGATATAAATTTTCATTTTTACTCGCATTTACTTGGTGTTTTGTTGTCATTTTATGAAGTGTGGCGTTTTTATATTTGAAAGCTTTTCCTTATTTAACAATGATCAAATTGACTTCATATGTACATATATTCATATTGGAAGTTAATATTAAAAGAGGGAAAATAAAGAGATTCTAAATATCTAAAATTCTAAATTATCATAAAAGTAAATTTTACTTAATCGCTCACAATATTAAGTCAAGTCTAGAATCTAAGAAAAATTAGGTTGCATAAAAAAAACAACTAACGTCTTTATCATTAAATCATCATATTTCCAAAATGCCACTCCATTTTTATTTTTATAGTTATAGTTATCCTTTATGTTTCTTCCTATTTCGCAGTGGCGAAGCGTGCTTAGAATACACATTAAACGATGTTTTTTTTTTGTTAATATTATTTCGACTCTTATTTGTAAGTAAAGCGATTATTTCTCAGCCACTTTTCTGATGGAGTTCACCCCCATTAATAAATATTAACTGACCATAATCCTGCATATTTTATCCATAATACTATTTAAACTTAACAAACACCGAGAAGAATTTGTTTAAGATGAATTGTATACGGGATAAATTGTACCAGAATGAATTAATCAATCATTTATATATTTTATAAATATTCAGTTTATAAAAATTTCACTATTTGTTTTAGATAAATAATCCCATTCAACTATTCTACTATATCGTTGGCTTATATACAATACTCGCTAACTCATTGTATGTACTTTTCAGGAAACAGTAAAAACTAAAATTATTTCGTATAGCGTATTGAGTTAGCGGACGGCCAAACATTGCAAATTAACGAAATTTTTAAAAACAAACTTTTTGTGATAATTTTACCATAGGCGCAGGGTTGCATAAACATCAATTTTATTCAATAAAAAAAATCAGTAAAATGAGTTACCAGATATTGTATATAAACCATAGATAGTCTTAAAAACCTATCACTTTTAATTAACACCCTCAAACCTATTTTATGTATGTATGTGCGAAGTGTAACTAAGTATCTCAATAAATAATCTAAATTAGTGATACCTGTTGTTCTGAAATGATATAAATACAAATATGAGGTAGATAATATTATATGCCTATGTAGGTACCTATTACCTAAAATTATACCTAAAAATAATTTTATATAAAAATAGCTCTATCAACAAGTACATCACAGAAATTATGTCTATACATAGGTAGAAGTGTATGTAGTATCTAAACTAAAAATAACAACTTTTAATAACATATTTTTAGTATCAAAAACCTTAGCTAATGTGTCGCCCCCCCTTTTTTATGTTTCGTCAAGAGACCAATTTAGCCCGCATAAATTTGAAGTAACTACACAGCTATTTAAATTATACCTATAGACATGCATATGGGAGTATAAGTATAAGCTCTATAAGCACATTTGAATCAAAATTAATCAATAATTTATGGGTTGCCAAATAAAGGTAATTATTTTCGAAACCCCTAACTGAATGACACTTTAGTATGTTGTTCATTTCTATAGAACTAAAAGCCGCACATTCATTCGTCTATAATAGCACTAGAAAAGACTATGTTAGTATATGTACGTACATGTACAAATCGTACATATATGTATGTACAATTGTACATAGCTATAGATAGATAGATAGCAGGTAGCCGTTATATAGGCTATTTTCTCGCTTACCTTATATGCATATAAATTAATGATAAACTTATATCACGTTTCTTGTTGAAAGGTTATTTGATTTTACGAGTGATAGATAGAAGGGTTCATTAACAGTTTCCCTTTTTATCTTTACTTAATTATTAACGTTTTGTTTTAAATTATCCAAAAATAATGACATATACACTTATGCAGTAAAATTCCTATAAGTAGGAATCCTATAATTAAGAATTCCTATGATATACTTCTGCTATACGGTGAGGTTGCCAGGTATATTGAAACAAGCTTATCTTAAAACATTTAACAGTTCGATGATATTTGCGCCGTGAAGGATGTGAATCGTGTTTAAAATTTATATTTTGCTGCAAAAATATCATAATCAAAATTCACTTTGGAAGATGAAGAAATGTATCGTTACTTGAGTTTTAAATTAAATTTTTGCTAAAAAAAAGTCTACAATGTTTTGGAGTATGGAATTCTTTTTTGACATAACCTACCTTCATACATGATGGTAATTAGCCAAAGATACCGCTATATACATGGTAGTTTATAGTTTTTATCATTTTAGCTCAACTATTTCTAACAACTGAGATTGATAGGAAATGATTTCGCACAGAGGGGTAAAAATATTGTCTATTAATTAATATGTTACAACAATGATTAATTTCAATTTCAAAACAGCTGTAAGGAGTAAAGTGTTACATTATTACAATATTAACTAAATATGTATTAACAAATTTAAAAATTTATCCGACAATACGGTTCCATAATGTTTGATTTTTTTTTTTTTTTTGAGAACATATTTATAAAATCCAAGATTCCACAAAACGACAAGGGAAAATTATTGCAAAAATTATGCAAATTTAAAATAATTATAAATTGAGATCAACATTCAAACATTTTTATTGTACTTATGATGATATTAGAATTTTAATTGTTTTGAGAAAAGATTCGTAAGGGCGATGAGATTTTTCAAGTTAAATGTTATGTTATAAAGTCCATTAAGAGCAATTAGATTAAAATCTTTTAAGTTTGCGGCGACTTTTTAAAGAGAATTTAAAATGTAATAGCTGTAGGTAGGTAGCATTTAATTATAAGTATTTGCCACATTTTACTATGCCAATGAAAAAGAATTTTCATTAATCTTCATTAAATTCTCATTATTCACCTATATTTGTGACAGATGGATACACATTTCTCGGGTTTGACTTGATGTAAAATTAAAATGAAACCGTCTTTTAATTAAACACTAATTTGTTTGTTATTCTTTGAGATTAAAAACCGTATACACGAACAAAAAAGTGTATTTGAAGAACGTGTTTAATGTTCTACGACCGACATGACGCGACGTTTTTCTTTTGGTAGCATTTTTATACGTGTAGGAGATTTTCTTCTTGGAGTGTTAATTAAAAAATGAAATATCTTGGGTAAATACGAATTTATATAGGTCCTTTGCATACCGTTAATTTGGTTGAAGAATATTCCGTTGTCTTTTGAGGGTGAATTATAAAATATTTCTTTTTCTTGATTATAACAATAAATATACGTTGATGCCTATCTGTTTGAACTGAACAAGTATATTTTTGTTTTAAAGAAAATATGTAGTCTTAAATTAAAAACTCTATGTTGATATAAGCGCATTTATTACATTTTTAATACTTAGGTATATATGTACTTGTACATAATGTACTTACAATATATGCTATACTAAAAGCCTATACTACTATATACAAAATAGTAATGCTCATCGTGATATATTGTTCAAATGTGTTTTCTTTCTATAAAATCCATTAAAGTCCTGAAACTGTGTTTTAGTAAAAACCATAAAACATTCTCTAACATATGTGTCAGCAAACACGGTGGTGTCTCGTGCCTCGTGATATAAGAATATGCTCCCATTGTTATTTCAAATTGACTAGATGTACATATATTTTCATATTATGTATATGTTGGAGAAAATTCCTATATTTTGCTCATTTTCCTTTTTCTTTTTGGAGGAGAACCTTCAAAAATTACAAAGATTTATGTGTACTGAATAAAATGCTGACAAATTTCATATCTTTTTAGAAAAATTTATAATTTATTTCATACCTTTCCTTTCCTTTCCTTTTCTTTCCGTTCCATTCCTTTGACTATATTATATATATAGGTAGGTAAACAAAATATATGTACCTACATATTATATGTATACCTACATAAATATATTATTTTGTAAATCTTTAGTTAATTCACAGTAGATGTCTAAATTTATTACATTTTTTTTTCTTTAAGATAAAATAGCAAATTTTGGATTGATTTATTTTCCACGTGATTACGATTTCAATCAAATGGTGAATGAATAAAACGATAAATTTAAATAGATAAATATCAGTACTTAAAAGTCTTTGCCTCCTGTAAAATGTCTTGAAAATATTTTGAATTCGTTAATACTATGGTCGTCATATGCATACATATAAACGCACTCATAAGTATACAATACCACATAGCCATCACGCTATCACACAGTCAATTTTTGAGATTTTTAAAAATCCTTTTTTTCTTCGATTTGTGTATCTATGAGTAATCATATGGGTATATTATAATTGGCGTAGCCAATTATTCCTTCTTTATTGGTTATATTTGCCTTTCTATTGCTTGAAAACGTTAAAAGTAAATATTAAAGGACAGCGACTCCCAGTTTTATTTGCTATGTCCATCCCACGACCCATTTTGTGTTGTATAACTACTTCTATTAGATATTTGTTTTGTTTTTGGGTCCAATGTTTTTGAAGCAATCATTAAAATCGATAATTGAATGTAAATTTTAAGATTTCTAGCTAGCTTCGTAAAATTTTATTTTTTTTTCTACGCACACAAATTTTTTTTGCCTAAAACTAACTTCATACAAATTATTAATACACAACCTGTACACGTACAGTCTTTGTAACGAGTTATACGCTCAAAAGATTTAAAAAAATAAATTGGTTTTTAATATAAGAAAGAAAACCCAAGAGGTTTTGTCCATTTATCTAAAACTATCAAAAACTCAAAACAAAAAAATTGGTCAAAATCTTATGTTCTAATTATATTCTGAAATTATGAAAAGAAGCAAATATTTTTTTTTGTGATGTTAAGAATCATATTTCAAACATCCAATATTTCGATTTTCTTATTTTTCGACATGGTTTTTGCTGTATATCCACAAATATTTGTAATTACATATTTCCATACAATAATGTGGAATTTTTTGCTATCACTGAAACCAATATATCCTGCAATAAATCCAAATAAATTTTTATGTATTATAGATTTTGAAAAATTGTTACGGCAACCGCACAATTATTGCAACCAAAAATGGTTTACTAAAATAATTAAAAAAAAATTTATTATAAAATGAAGTTACAATGTGGTAAAAATGTTTATTATGAAATATTATGTATGTATGTATGTGCGAAAATATATTGTGTGGATAAAATATAGTGTCAAACTGACAAATTACATTTTTAATTCGTTTTCAGCAACTTTTCCTAGTTAGTTTGAAATTTTTAAATTAAATTTATTTATGAAAACTATCGGGTCAATTACCCGTTGTAATATTTATCTGCTTGAAATTCAATATCTGAAAAAAGATGAAGGCACATCCATATAAATACATTTACATAAGTATATATATATACATATATAAAATATGCATAGCTATAAAATTGAAATTCATTTTCACAAATTTTATTGGTCGATATAATGACTGATCGTCATTTATGTTTATGTTTATTTATATTTATTAGTTTTTTTCAAATATCCAAATATTGAAACGATAAAAATCTAAGATTCAGCAACAATTTTCTTGTTATTTAATTGAAAAAATATAAAACAATGTTGATTGTGTTATTATGAGATATTTTCAAATAATGTCACAGAATACTAATGCTCAAGTTATATTATGGATTGAATAAGATTAACTATAGTAGTATTTTATGGTGCTTATGTTTATACATAATAAAGAAAGAATATCAACTGAAAGATTTGTTTAAGATTAATTTCTTCATAGTTTTGTATGAATAACTACTCATATCATCGCAATGCAATATATAAACATATGAAATTTTAAGTAGATTTGTACATCATTGTTTAATTATATGGTTATAAAGTCATTCTTATTGAGTATATAAAAGAGGAAAAAGTTCTATATCTTGTGGGTTTACTTGAATTACTTTACTTCATACACAGTTCTAGAATAGTGTTTCTCAAAGAATATGTCGCAAAGTTTACGATAGTATGGAATCAGATACAGTGTCAAAGCAGAATTATAAAATAAGAAAATGTATTTAATTAGATTAATACTAAAAGTCAGAATTTGATCATGTACCTATGTGTGTACAAACTAAATTAAGAATAATTTAATTCTGGTGTATATCGCATAATTTGACTAGCTTCAATATTGCACTGCCAGATACAATGATAATGAAACACTGGTCTAACAACGGGACCAACAAAAACATTGCCGAAACGATTTATAGTAGCCCACAGGACCCATCGAAAGAAATTACAACACATTTAAAAAATTGTTTTTACATATATAATATAAACATAATTTTACTTGCCTCGTTCGCAATTCTTGTATAATACAATTCAGCAGGTTTTGGTTTTTGGAGCCTTTGTATATTAAAGATTAATAAAAGAAATGAAAAGAACAGACAATAATTTATCAAGACGTTCTGTTCATTGTTGAATATATTCGTCTTTCTTCCTTTGCCTTTTATCGCATCTATTTGAAATGTAATGCCATTCATCCATTCATGTATTTGACGTACAAAGGCGACTAAACTACAACCACAATTAGGTTCAAAGGTAATGGTTCAATGGCAATATAATAATTGTAAAGAATTTATAAAAAACCTATATCTATATCTATATCTATGTATATTTTCCTAAAAATGAAATTTCCCGGCAAATTACCGGTAAACCGGTATAGCGATAAAAAAAATTACCGGAAACCGGTAAATGAAAATTTCGGTAATTTTGGATTCCCAAAATCGCTATTCTAGTTTTGTTTGCTGTCTTTTTTTAAAAGTGGATTTTAATCAATCAACACAAAAAACTGTTTATCTTCAATGTAATATATAAAATTAAAAATTTTCAATTAACTTATTCGATTGAAAAGTTTTTTTGTTCTATATACTACTCGTACATATAGCTGAATGTTTCCACCCTCTCACTAATTGAAAACCTTTTTTTTTATCTACCATTAAATAACATACCAAATAATAATCCACCATCCAATCACTACCCACAGATTAAACTAGTTGCTCAAAAAAAAAAAAAACGTGACCAAACTCAAATGAAACTAATACCAATTTTAAATCTCTGTAATTTATTTCACTTGTCTATTGTTGACCAAACTTAAAGCTAAATCCATAGATAAATAACGGATGTTCATAGGATTGCTATAAATATTACTTAATTTTAAGAATATACTAAATGAGGGCTATATATAACTTATAAGAAGTTAAGAAGAAGTTCTTTGATTAATTACTTTTGGTCGTGAATTTAAGTAACAGATAGGCAGGCAAAAGTTATGTATATACATACCTCCTCCTACTTAAGTATAGATATATATATATATATACGGAATACATAACGAAATGTTTGTAATCATTATCAAGTGTTTCGTACAATGATTAAAAGCTTCAAAGCATCAAAATATACATTTTGAAAAGTGACGTTGTCATAATTTCCAACAAAGATCTTTAATTCAAGTAAATACATCATTTAACATCAATTGTATTTTCCATTTTGATGGGCTCTCATTTCTAAAATAACTCCATTAATAATGTGATAATATTATGAATATTGATTATTGTTGGATTGTGTAATGCGACAAATATTATTGTAATTTACGAAAACGCGAATATGTACATATTTGTTATATGTATATGTATAGCTATCAACTCATATAATTGGTGGTGGTGTAACTATAAAGTATATCTACGCTACGCACTGTATAAATCGTGCGACAAAAATATAATTTGGCCATAATAAAATAAATAATGAAAATGTCACCACTATTTTCTATTTCCAAACTATTTTCAACAACTATTATATATAATTCGTAAATTATTTTCTAATTTCCCAAGGTTTTTCTTTATGCAGACAAAAGTCTATGCTCAATTCAAGACCTTGTACTTTATAGATTGATTTATGGTCTCGTCGGATCTTCATGGAATTATTTTTTCAATTTGTTCATTTGCCAGTTAAAAAAAAAAATTGATTAAGAGATTAAGCCTAATGATTTTAATTTAAGGCAACTTTTTTTTTGTTAATCCTAATGTAGTACTGAACTGAGTTTTCATCTGGCACTTGATACATATTATTTGGCGACATATTTTGCCTTTATCGGACGTTACATTGTTGGGTTATTAAAATCAGACTGAAATAAATTAAAATTAAAAACAAAACTACACATTGTGCACATGTACATTTTTCAATAAATTGTAATTCAAATAATTTCTTTGAATATCGGTTTTAATACCGGTATCCTGGTAATACCAAAATACGGATAGTGGTCATTTCTTATATTTAATGGGAACATAAAGAATGATTTTCACTGTTACTTTTTAAGAAAAAATAGAAAAATTGTAATTGTGGCGAAAAATTTAAATAAATGCATAAAATGCATACAGAACGTTATAGGCGACATATATTGCCATACGGTCTCAAAGAGTTAAAAAAACATCTTGTAGACATTTTTCCACAAAGCATCGCGACATCTTTAACCCAACCTTACTTAATTAATTAATTGTTTATTCAATATTCCAAAACTGCCTGAGGAAGCTAAAAAACTGGACATTCTTTAGAGTCTGTTTAATTTCATATCCATAATTGCTACTATTCATCTCCTGCTTGCAAAACATCTTGATTAAAGAAAACATCTCATTTCACTATAGACCCTTAATATACAGAATATTAGACCAATATGTCTCAAAAATAGTCGAACTAATTAACAATTTTCGTTTGTCAGTAAGTTTAGAATAAAATCCATTTGATTGGTAGATGGGTATGACACGTTACATAAATTATTATTCACACTGACCCAAGTAATAGTTTCAAAAATGCATTACAAAACTAAAAAGGACGCTAAACAATATAAATTTTGTTTACTAATGCTTTTGTGACGTCAAAAAATCAGTGTATATTTTCACAAACTTTAAGTACCACAATAAAATTAAATTGAAAATAAATATGTATACAACAATATTATATATATATATGTGTGTGTGTGTATTATATATACATATATGTTGTATACATGTAGAGCTGTAAACTAAAAACCAATAAAACAAAAATTCTACCCAATAGACATAAAATAAAAATGCATCGGAAAAGTGGTTACATAATAGTACCCACATTAATTTTATTACAATACATTACTGCAAATTTAAAGCAACATTACAACCGAAAAACCATTTTGTTTATTTATGAGGTGTAAATGAAAATTGATCATTTATTCATACAAATAACCTGTGTACATAATATATTGTTTAACCATTATGGGCATAGCGTGTAAGAACTTTAGCACCCGTCTAATATTCCATTTTTACTTTTGGGAATAGGTACGAGTAGTGATATGTACTCATACGTTAGATTAGAGTATTCGGAATTTATGATCAAATTTAGTACATTAAATTTTGCTGAAAGTGCCAAAAAAAAAAATGTTATCTGACAGTCGATAAAAAACAGTCTTAAGTACATACGAGAACGAGTAGAATGTGGATATTAAATACATTTGTAGATTTTTCATAATATCATATTTGTAGAGTTGTATTAAAGGAAAACAAAGAATACCTTATTGTTGTAGATAATTTCAAGGGTATATTATAGATTCTTATGTAACTATATTGTAATCTAACGTTTAACGAGAACTTATTTGAAATCTTATGATCAGAATTACAGACTCAAATATTTAATAACCGTTTATAAACAAATGGTATTTTCAACTAACTTTACAATAATTTCCTTAAAAATAACAATTTGCAACTTTAAGGTTTCAAAAAAGTTAATGGACGATTATTATTTATTGTTAATATAGCAACATTAGGTACTCTAAAATATTATATTAAAATGGTGTACTTAAACTGTTTTCGACAAAAATCTCCGTAACATTATTAAAATGTCCTTAAAATTGAAGTATTTGGGAAATCCTTTGTAATGTATATTTAAAAGAAAATTTATTTTGACATTATTAGTTTATCGTTTACCTTTTGTATTAAATTAAATGTTGTGTTTTTAACCATTTGTCTGAGTCAAGTTAACATCGTTCATTAGGGTCTGTACGTAAGAAAAACATATATGACTTTTCTTTTACCCTTCTTTCTTATATGATAATGTACATATACGTGAAAAACCAATTTCTCAAGAGTTAATACACAAAGCAATGTATAAGACAATAACTCATATATAACAAGGTTTCGTTTTTTTTTTTTGTTTTTTTTTTTTTGAAGCATTCTTGGAATAGTTAAGTCCCATGAATTTATTCATTATTTGTGTTATAAATTTTATTTAGTATAAGAGAATAATATATTTTATTTTTTATTATTTTACACCATAAAATGTTGGTGGTATAAATCATATTGGATTGTGTGCCTATATAAATAAATAGTAGAAAAGGTTTCGCCGATATATTTTTGGCTCAACAACAATTACGAAAGAATCAATTTAAAAGTTTTTGACATTGTTATTTTTTGTTTTGGGTAAAGAAATATTAAAATTTTATCTTTATTCATATATTCTGCATGAAGAAATGTTCCAATGTTTTTTTTTTGACTATGACGCCACATTTAATCTGACGTGGCGTTACGTTTACGAAACAATTAAAACTGTTGCTTACAAAACAATTCTAGTTAAACATTGATTTTTTGATTTATAAAAAAAAACACAATAAATATTACAGGATAACAGCCACTGGATGTATAATGTTAATCAAAGAGTATTATAACGTTGGTACGGATTTTGTAACGCCCCCTAATGTATTAAGAGTCCTTACTCCTTGTCTTATACATGTCGTTTACATTAGACAGTAAAACGAAGACAGGACGGTAAATTGAGAACTGTCTTAATGAAATTGTTTCATGTAAACACTAACTTTCCTAGTTAAGTTAGTTACTGTCTTCGTTAAGACAGTACTTTCTAGACAATTTTGAAGACAATAGCTTAAACAGTTGGGCAAACTAAAAAAACTAAAAAAATGAGTGAAAATCTTAGCTGTCTGTAATTAATAAGTCCTTCAATAATGTTGACTTAATTTAATATGTTGGCTTTTTAGATAGAAATGGTTTGACTTAACATTTTCTCTTTATTTGTCTATTTTACTCGCTTTCAAGAAATTCCAACAATTTTAACGCTTCAATTTTTGGGCGACTGTACTGTTTGCTAGCATTTTATCACATGAAAATGTCAAGACAATATGTAAACGCTATGCATAAACTGTCTTAATTAAGACAGTTGTCAATTTACCGCCCTGTCTTCGTTTTACTGTCTGATGTAAACGTCAGTATGTATTAAGTAGACAAATTATTTCCACCCTTTTTAAATATTTTATTAGAAAACGAATTATAAGTTAGAACCAATAACAACAGTACTTCGATTTAATTGCACTTAAAACGATTTGTTCAATACGTTGTTCAAATAGGATTTTGTATTTTATTTTTTCCAATAAATCCACGTAATTTGTACAGTACACACACATATATAAAGCCAAATTTATGTTAATAATTCACAATTTTGATATGTGATCAATGAAGAAGGAATAATTGGCTATGCCGATTATAATATACCCGTATGAGTACTTGTTTATTATCTACGACTTTTTCCGTGTCTATTTTGTCTGTACAATAAATGTATTAAGTAAATTAAATAAAAATGAATAAAACCATGGAAATTATATAAAAATGATTGCAGCACTAATAACATAACGCTAAGTCGTGAAAATTTTTGATGTATTAATGTTCTCTCGTGAAAAGAGGAACGGTCTGATGATGAGTCCTAATTTCTTCTTCTCTTATTCTAAAATCCTAGAAATTATATAAAATTAATTGCAGCACCATAACGGTAGATTTTAGAACTTTTAAGTCTACGAATGGAATCTCCATTTTTTATTCTCTATAATTATTGTCTTAATCATTCCGATATTCCAAAGTTATAATTAATACCTTTTAATTAACATTATACGGGTATATGATTTAGTACACGTATTGAAATTTTAATTAAGGACCCCGACTTCTTTTATCACCAAACGCTGATTTTATAAATACAAAAAAAAGCCTACTTTCAAAATGAGTTTCAAAGCGAGTAATTTCAAAACTTTTTTGATGTTAATATTATACAAAATTAGATTTTCAAAAAACTTTGTGATAATATATCAAAATATATTACTACTCAAACGACATTTTTCAAACCAAGCGATGACCGGCTATTGGCAATAAAATCGAATTTAAATATTTATTTGCCTATAGAGTAGATTTTTTTTTTTGTTATTTGAATTTATATTTTATATCATAAATATATTCTTAAAGTTTAAGGAATCCCAAGATAGACTCATAAACCTAATATTATATTTTTTTTCCGGAAGAGTAATAAATTTAACGAATAAAAAGATTTTTGTTTTATTCAAACAGACCTATCCCCTTATATGCTCTAGAACCACGATAGAATATTAATCATCGTTTTGAATGGTTTTCGATATTGGGAGGGGGGGTTAAACTTTTGTAACATATATCGATAAAAGCTTCTCAAATCTTAAGATGTAACATTTATCGTACGAGATCGTCTTTTTTTTTCAAAAAAAAAAAAATAAAAAATATATATATCATTATTTTTACATACCTAGGTACATATAAATATTTTTTTGGTCTGTTCAAGTCAAGCAGGAACTTGGGAATTATATGGTTTCAGACATTTATTTCTAAATGTTAGCGTTGAATACATTACAATATTGTATGATACATATTTCAAGTGTTAAAATTTACGCCGTTGAATATATTAAATTTATATGTAATGTTAGAATTTCCTAAATTGCTTTTGCATAATCGTTGTTGACAGCTGACATCATATTCACACGGGATTCTAACATTTATTGTATGTATAGAGTATAATATTCAACAATATAATATTCAAAAAATCACTTATCAATTCATCTTAAGTATACATGCTTTTATGTCTTCCTGTTAAGCGACGTGTATATAATCGTTTCAATCTGTCTTAAACTTTTCTTTTTCCCTCGAGTGAAATACCTTTAAATACATTATTAATAAACTCTAGAACCCTTTAATGATGTTTATACATTATTATTATGTACACCAGATAAACATCGTATTTATAAGTGGTATATACACACTAGAGAAGCACATCCCTTTTATTCGATAGGAATTAATTGCCAGCAAACAATATAAGGTCAAATCGTGACAGTAATTGGTTATACATACATACATCATAGATATTTAATTAATTTTGATAGATTTTTTTTTGCCAAATTAAGTAACAACATTTATTTGTAATTAATTGACATTGTACATAATTGTATATAATCGAAAAATCGAAATAAATAATTAATGTAAATTCCCTTTTCCCTCCCTCAAAAATTAAATACCACACAAAACTGTAAGCGTCAGGGCTGCATCTATCATAGATCTAAAAGGGCCCAAGCGCCCAAATTTCAAGGAACCCCAATGATATCAATAAAAAAAAATTTAATTTTAATTGATTCTTTGGATTTAAATCTCTAAGACAGTCCATGATCAAAACTAAAGCTAAATGTAATTAATGTCTTACTGTCGTTCACTGAAGACAGGTTGTAATGCGAAGAAAACAATGGTAATTTCTTAGCAACTTTGTTTTATGTTTCACAATTAAAATAATGATATTTGATCGAATATCCATTTACATTACCGTAGTTGCTGTCGAAGAAGCCACGTCACTTCGGACATGTAAATATCGGTGATTCACAAACATGACAATTGCGATTTCGATTCCGCTTAAAAATGTCAGTCTTCTTCTTCTTTTCGTGGCGAAATCTGTGTTGATCTACCAATTAGCAGAACTGTGCCGTTTTGTTACCACTGAATATACATTTATCTCATTGATATGACGACATCTTCTTTGTGTGTGAAAATGCAGCACTTGAGGTATTTCTCCTGAAAACCTTACAAATGCTCACCCTTTTAAGTACTATCATTTTGAGATAATGCAATTTTTAGACTGTTTTTAGGTCCAATTCAACCACCCGAACTAAGACTAAAGTCAATACATCAGATAAAAATATTTCTTGTTTATGTCAGTGTAATGCAACTTTATTTCAAAATCATATTCTAAATCTCAGAATAAAATTGTAAAAAAAAACAAAAAAAAATATTTGATAAATTTAGATTTGAGAATTTCAATAGAAATGTATAAATGATTTTGTCTAACCTCAGTTGAATCTATTTAATATTATTTTGTATTAGAATTTCCTACATCTCTTTTTATAAAAAAGCCCAGCCAGTCAAACAAATTACCCAAATCAATTCTGTACTGAATGAAATGTTGGTCATATCAATTTGACGTCTTTTACTTTTTCACTATTTATACTGAATAATTATACTGAAAGTAACAGGGCCGTAGCCAAATATATATCAGCCCTTCAGCATCACCTCCTTACAATAATCAATCACCCACAAATACACAACGCACGCACACTGTTCTGTCTGAAGCTTGACAAATGACAAGTTTTATGGATGAAAACGAAAATTAAATATTTTTCTTCGTGATCTGGTAAAAGTCGTATGAATTACCGATGATTTCGTTTTTCCTAAATTTATTTTTACTTTTTTTTACGAAGGAGCTTTAAATACTTTTCCTCTTAGATGCTATCTTGAATTATACATGCCACAATAAGAAACTAGGATTACATAAATCCTGGTTACAAATTTTTCTTGTTAACGCACACAATCTTTCATACATCGTTGCACGAACGGTAAATTCCCAGTTATTATATAAATAAATCCTTTGCATTCCGAGTGTTAGTAACTTTGAACACAGATTCTTCTAGGTCCTAGTAATTGAACGCAAACTACACTTTGTACTTGTTTTTGGTTTTTACTTAAAATAATCAGTGGCACGATAGCATCGCCTACGAATTTAGAGCACTGATAGCAAATGACGCAATAACGGCGCTTACGGAGTGCAAAGTGTTAAGTCTCAATAAAACATTTTCTCGTTATTATGTAATAGTTTGCTATTGCTAGGCACTTTTTGTCCGTTGTTGTTAAATTTTCAAAGATATTTTGAAAATGTAGTTTCATTTTGGACTTAAGTTTAGTGAAAAATCCCTTATTTACGTGGCACATATTTCGTGTTCCTAGTGATTTATTCCACTAATTTATACATATACATTCAAACAAAATCAATGGAATGTAACAACTTCTGATTACAGTCCTGTCTTACAAAAGGGAAAAGCAAAAGGATTTGTTTGATGGGTTGGAATAAATTGCCTACAAAGGTAAAGTTTTCTGATTACACTCGATGAGTGTTCATTTACTATTTAATACTTCTTGTATACGTATACAATATGAAAACTTGTTGTAATTATTGATTAATTTTCAAATGAAATTTATGTATAAATATTTTCCATATATCTACAAACTAACCTCACTTTTCATTAATAGGCCATTGATAGACAAGAAGGATACATAATATTATTACACAGAGGGTATACGGAGTAGATTACTTATGAAAATATATTTATGCCAAATTACATCTGGGGTCGAACCCAATTTTCCTTAACCATTTTAGTCTCTTTATAAAATGTTTACCTACCTCAACATTTCGGTTTTTCCAAGACATTATTATGTATGTCAAAACGAAAATATATAAGAAAGTTTGATAAATAACTCGTAACATCTAACACCAAAGTTTTTGAGCTTTCGAAAAGAACTTTAGTTTTAGTTTGTGATTATGTATTATAGAAAATTTGTAACAAAAGTGCGGACATTGAATTATGTCTACTCTTCTATTACATATTTATAATAGCTAAAATAATCAATTTGTATTTTGGAGAGTTTTTGTTTTTGTTTTTTTTTTATGTTGTTCTGAGCTATGTGTGGTTGGATACAGCCATTGAAAATCGATCTATCTTGCCAGCATGGATTTTCTTTTGTCACCATAAGAATAATGGTGTAATTGTCGCATATATATAAAATATCTTTTTTAATCAAAATCGGAAAAAAGCTTTCTTGGGAAACTTTTAAAGATGTATAACTACATTAAAATTCTATAGCTGTTACAGAAGAACAACGCCATTTGTTTGTTCGATAAGAACATTATAATTTTCGGATTGCATTTTGCATAATTTGAACTATATTTTAATGAAATTTAAGACTATATCAACCTATTTTAAATTGGAAATTATAATATTACCCAGGTTACCCTATTTTTCTAATATATGTTACGTAACAGTAGAATTATATTAATTGACTTATACAAATTCCAATAACATGCCTCGTTGCTTATTGCGTCAATTTCAGATACGTTGTTTTCTCAATAAACGATCAATAGGGGTAAAGGAAAGATTAGATGGATTTTGTCTTTTCACTATATCAACCATCTTGCCTAATTGCACTATATACAAAATTTCTCAGTTTCCATCTCATCACAAGACATATGTATATTTCACAAACGAATTTTATAAGGGCGGAGAAAGATTTTCCTATTTTCAAAGTAAAGATGTTGCAGTGCCATATCGTCGGCTTCACTCGAAAATTGGGTAAGTCCAATTTTGTCAAAAATGCTTTTTTGTATTTTCTGATACTATTACCAATTACGCATT
>JANSTT010019490.1:0-11383 GCA_026745375.1 Platyura marginata
TTTCTAATTTTTTTTTATTTCATTTAATCTTTAATAATTTTTAAAAGTATAATAAATATATTTTCAAAAAGAAAAAATGTTATAATAAAGGTTTTAAAAATATCGCGGATATATGTACTATCGCGGAATGGTGTGAATTTTATCAGTTACGCGGATATAGGAACGCGATATATAAAATATGTCCATGTATCCGCGAATGAAGTTTTTATTAAAAAAAAAATTTCCTTGTAAGTAATCACGTTTAAGTTATTTTATTAAAAATTTAGAATATAATAAGATTGCGTACTTAAATACTTAACATATAGTAAATTAGATAATTTCACATTTAAAATGATTTTTCATCTTTTGGTATAAAAGTTTGTAACCATTAAGTCTATAAAAATGGCAACATTATGACAATTTTATGAATAATCATCATGAGTATCGAATAAAATTTTTTTATAAAATCACTTTTGTCAGCCAGGCTGTGGATAATTTATGTTTCATGTTCCGTACCACATTTACTTACAACAACATCCAAAACTGTCGTCTTTTTCTATATAAGTACATAAGTACCAACATATATTTAGTTTATGTACATGGTTCATTTACGATACAAAAATATGTTTTGAAGTCTCTAGAAATGTGAAGAACCTAAATGTAGACAACCATATCAGAGAATGACTTACATAATACATATTCTTATGGGTATAAAATAAAATATCATCAGGAATATTGTAACAACATCATAAATATATTGAAGTATTGGAAAAAATGTCGATCAATACAGATGGCTGTTAAAAGCTCTTTATACCCGTATATGAGCGTACCATAAAAAGGGTATCCTAATTTTAGTACGGAGTTTGTGACGCTCCTGACAACCGCCATTGAATAGAAAAGAGAAAAAAATGATAGAGAATAAAAAAAATAAGATTTCATTATTAGATCAAATAGTTCCATTATCAATTTTATATTAATTAAATTTACTCAATATTTATTTGTTATACTGAAAAAAATAGATAAGGAGAAAGTCATTGAGAATAAAAAAGAAAACAAAAACACCTTTCGCCGATAGACCAAAAAGTTCTAAAATGAACCTTGCACAACATTCGATTTAATATTATTTTCAAAACGCATCAAAATTTGTCAAATTCTGAGCTAGAGACTTGAACACAATAGTTGATGATGGGCGCAGGACGGCTGGTATTGAAAAATGAGCAAAATCCTTCCAATCCCATACACATTTTTTGTAAAAACATGTTTTCTTCCATTTCCTAAGCTTTAATTTTTTTCTTTGGTATAAAACGGGATCTTCAATGATTATTGGATATTTTAAAAATGATCCAAGTCCAGTAAGAGCAGCAAGATATGCCACAAATCATCTATTATCTTGGTTCCCTCACTGAATTTGCACCAATATCATTTTCTCTTTTTAAGATAATTTTTTTAGAAAGGGGGACATATTAGTATAGAAGGGAACGGGAGGATTTCGATGCTAATGTATGACTACGTAATAATTTTTAAACTTATTACATCACATTCCTATACTATGGTATTACATTGTCAGTCATTGTCAACTGACTATACTTTTATGCGGGTTTTATTTCATGGTCAGAAAGTCTGTTCAACATTAAGATTTGTCTATTTATGTATGTACTCGTAGATGTACTATAATAATGATGGAAAGTATACAGTTTGTCTTTGCCGGCCGAAAATTATTAATTAAATACAAAAAGCTTTATAAATAATGAGAAGCAAGTTACACACACACACACACACGCACACAACACAAAATAAGTAGTTGGCTTTTTAGCGACCCGTATACCATAAAATTGTATACTCTGAAATGGGTCGTCTACTTGTCTACTACTAGAATTGTAAGTGGTTTTTTTTTTTTTGCTAGGTCATGTCAAATCCAGTAAAGAAGGACATACTTTTCTATTCTATGTCTACTGGGTAATTTATATTTGTGTACATACAAATACCGATAAAACTGTAATACTGTAGCAAACATATTCTCTGCAGTAAGATAAGAACAATCAGCAACAGTGGCTTTGAACTACAAGTCAAATAAATTGAGGAAATGTGCTACAATCAGCCATTTTAAAATTGGGTCTGACACAGTTTTTTTTTTTTATTTTTTGGGGGAGTATGAGGTGAGATAAAAAAATATTACAATGTTCTCAACTTAGGGGGTGTTTATTGTGTAATACTATGTGTTCTATATGCCAATATTAGGGTCTTGTACATTGTACGTACATGGTAGGCACATAAAGTTTTTAATAAAATGAAAAGTGAGGGTTTTGTAGAAAACAGGAATTGAACATTTTTATTTGATGTATAAGCAGGCCCGTAGTAAAAATGGCACATTTGGACATCTTATTTTCTTTTAGAAGTAATATAGGAATGAGTTAAATCGGTTAAACGTTAAATGATGTTCTAAATCGACTCACTTTTCCTACTATTTTAGAGGCTGCATCTATATTTTAAAAATTAGTTTGTTTTTGGAATTTATTATAAAAAACATTTTTTATATATTAACAAAATTATGAGTCACGAAAATATTGACAAAAATAAAAAACAAACTCTTTTTTACGTGCACAAATTTTGTGAACGTAAAAAGGAGTTTGTTTTTATATTTTAATATAGAAAATTGTCAATTTTTTATATTTTTTTATACCCGTATGATGTTAATCGAAGGGTATTATAACTTTGGTACGGAGTTTGTAACACCCCTTAATACTCATCGTAGAAAAAAAAATTCTACGCCATTGTCTTTCTCGTGAAATTCTAAGTCGAAATATGCATGTCCGATCAAGATTCCGGCCAAACGGCTGAAACTAGAAAGCTGAAATTTTGACAATTTATTATGTAGTCCTAGAGTAAGAATCCTATTGTTTTTGGAGCAAATCAGACAAAAAATAGGGGAGGCTGTGCTACAGTGTTCACATAATTTTGAAACCATTCATTTACTCGAAAGGTAGTAGAAATTTGGAAAAAATGAATATGACAACAATTATAGAGAAAACAAAAATAACGATTTTATTCATAGACCAAAAAGTTGTACGATCTACAGTTATGGCACTACAATCAATTTTATTGAATTTCTAGGGTTTTTAATCATTTACTCGAAAAGTATTTAGATTACGGAAAAAATGAATACGACGAAAATGATAGAGAATAAAAAAATGAAGATTTCATCCATAGACTAGAAAGTTCCACGAAATACCGTTATAGCGCTCCAATCAAGTTTATGTCATTTCTAGGGTTTTTAATCATTTGTATTCAATTTACTCAATTATATTTATTGTACAGACAAAATAGACACGTACAAAGTTGGAAATGATAAAAAAGTACTCATACGGGTATATTATGATCGGGGTAGCCAATTTTTCTTTCTTTACTGGTTTTTATTTAGATTTTGTATTAATATTTGTATGCTTCACTCAAACGGATTTAGAAGTCAAACCGTAAACAATTTTCAAAGGAAAAAATCATCTTTATTTGATTTAAATCGGATTTTTTTGATTTAAATCAATTTTTTTGATTTTTTTTTTAATTTAATATAAATATTAGAAAATATAATTTTTTACATTAAACATAACAATATAACAAACATTTTTATTTCAAAATATAGTTTTTTTCTTAAAGAAAATGACATACATATTATACTAAAGTGTATTATTATAGTATAGAAAATAACAAGAGGATAGTATTTTTCAGATTTTTAAAAATGTCTTATCCCTTCATATTGCCTTGAATTTAATAAATCATAGAAGTCTTTAGCGTAAAAAACCTAACTAGCGTTGAACCGAAATTCTCTCTCATGGCAGCCTTGAAAAAAATGTCTTAAATTCAAGAAAATCTGTATGCTAACACACTACAACTACACATAACTTTTATGTAGAATAATGAGGTATTTTTATGTATGTATGATTAAATGACTAAAGTATTTTTCATGTCAGAGATTTAATTTTATCAATATTTTACAAACTAAAGCATTATTATACTACTTTTATTTCAGCAATATTTTTTCAGTATAATTCAATTAAAAACTGGAAAAATAAAAATTTCATTTAAATCAATGATTTTTTTTAAAAAAATCATTTGATTTAAATCAATTCAACCCTGTTCACAAGTAATACAAAATTGTTGTCAAAATTTTAATTATCCGTGATTTGGAAACAAAATTAAAAAAACAAAACATTTCTTATTTTGGTATAAAAGAACTAAAAAAAAAATATACAATTTTATCTCTTCTACACAAAATGTATACAAAAAAACACTTCAATTATATATTTAAATCGCTTACCATTCATATTTTCGTCCACTTGAAAAGTAAACAAGCGCGAATGCATTTTTTTGATCTTCACTTAAAATAACACTCGCCTTTTATTATGTATGAGTTTGAGCATGAATTATATTGCCACATAAAAATAGTGTACCACATAGCATTAATCTACAATTGAAATTACATTTCTATAGAAAGGCACATTTAATTTGTTTACGTTCAAAATTTTATATTTAGATTTAAGTTACTCGTTTACTGTTTCAATGAACCCTTATTGTAAATATATCAATTCAAACATTCGCGCCATTTAAATTGTTTTTCATCATTTGTACTAGATGGCACAACGGTAAGTTATTGTTATGTCGGCAAGTTAGAAGAGAAAAAAAAGAAAAGAAAATGGCCACCCGATGTACTAAAAAATTTTATTCATGTTGTCAAATGTTTTGTGAAAAGATTGATTTTATTTGTGTAAACAATAAATGCGGTTTATTTCGCGTTTTAACTGAATAAATGATTATTTGAATAGTGTTAAAGTGTTTTACAATTAATAAATTATCGAGGTAAGTTGTTTTTAGTGTTAAGTTGTACAATTTAAGATCTTAAAGGATTGCACAAAATAAATTCTTTTTTTAGAAAAATACCTATGTACATGCTACATATATTCTTAATTCTAGCCGGAAAAACTAAAATTGAATGTAATTAATAATATAATGTACGCTTGTTTTAATTATATATTGTACAATCTTTATAAAGTCAATAATTTGTTAGTAACCTCTTTGTTGTCATTTTCAAAACAATTCCAAAACGTGTGATTTTTTTTTTTTTTTTGGAAGCTCACTTTTGTTTGGATATTTTTAAATACCCGTTCGAAAACTATTTTCTATATTTTTTTGATTTTACTTCACATTGTTGCGTTCTTATTTTTCTTGGCAAACTATTTTTAAAACAGCTAAATGCGTCAAGCCGCTCTCGCAACTGAAAGCAAAAGAAGGATGCTTTGCCCTACAACCTACATATTTGTTCATTTCGTTTTTTATAACAATTGGTTATGATCCATCATTATTATAATTTGTTTCTAAATATTATGTAGGTACTTAGAAAATACCGATTTGCTCAATTCAAAAACTTATTCTGGATCCTTGAAGATCTAGACCCAGATTTAGGTTGTTACTTTACAATGAGAGATGATATAGGAATATAATCGGCAGTTCTTTTTGTGTATATGCAACCGCTTGAAAAGAAAACTTTGGCAATTATAATCAGACTTTTTCTATTTTATTGAAGTTGTATCTTTAATCTGTCTTGTAGTTACCCTCCTCGTAAAAAGCAAAGTCGAATCTTGAAGTTTTTTTTTTGCTTTTCTAGGTAAATTTAAAATTAGCTCGAGTTTTTATCATATTTAACACCGTAAATTGTTCATTCAAATTGAATTGAGGATCTGAAGCCTTTGGTAGACATTCATTTACATCGAGTCTTTCTTAAATATGAAATATTACTTACCTATTCCTTTGATAATAACCATCAATAATACAAAATAAACAACTACATCAAACAAGTAAATATTGTTATTTATTGAATAAAGTAATAGGATTTTCCTTCTTCTTTTTTTGTTGTTGTTTTTGTTGTTGTTGTTATTTTTGTTTTACATAATAACCGAAGTAAAATTTTATCCTGTGAAAATATTGACAAAATAGCTTGAAGGCTTTTCTTTCAAGATTGTAAATGATGGATATTAAATGAAATCAAATTAAAATAAAATGTCAATGGAAGAAATATTATCCACATTTCAACTCGTCCAATACAAAAAAAAAAAAAAAAATTTGATAATAAATTTTCTCTAGCATTATGTACGACAATATCAGCTCATACCTTACAGCGATACAACGTTGTTGTTCAGCACAGGATGGCCAATCGCTGGCAGCATTTGTATCACTAAAAGATAAACATGTGTCAAATGAAAATCTGCACATTGAAATGCCCGAAAATATGGTCGAACGATATTTGGAATCACCAATGGATGAAATTGTCATCGCTCATCTTAGAGTTTTATACTATTTGACATGTGAACGTAGGTTTTTTTTTTTTTTTTTTTCGTTCGGTTACATAATAATAATGGCTTGGAGTTAATAATCGGAAATGTTCTCTATCAAATATTTATATTAAAATACAGCCCGAAACTATATGGCTGCATATAAAAGTCAAACAAACTGTGCGCAGGCTGTTGTAAAATTACTGCAAGCATTGAAGGAGGAAAATTGGTGTTTACCGATAATGTATGTTGTCTGTTTGGATTTAAGACTGTTGGCGCAGAGATGTGAGGAAGTTGAAAATAATTCGAAACCCGGTGAAATATTAGAAAAAGCCGCCGAATGTCTAATGGGATGTTTTCGAGTATGTGCGGCCGATAATAGGTTTGTTCTATTAGATATTTTTTTTTATGAATATTAACAAATGTTCTAATTCTAAATTTGATTTTATTCTAGATCATCTGATGAAGACACCAAAAGATTGGGCATGCTAAATCTTGTCAATCAATTGTTTAAAGTTTATTTTCGCATTAACAAATTACATTTATGTAAACCATTGATAAGAGCTATTGATAGTTCAGCGTATAAGGAACAATTTCCACTGGCCCAACAGATTACCTACAGATATTTTGTTGGCCGAAAGGCTATGTTTGATTCGGACTATAAAATGGCTGATGAATTTCTCAGTTTTGCTTTTCAACGGTGCCATAAAAAATTTCCAAAAAATAAAAGGTAGGAAAATAGTTTTTTTTAGGCAATGAAATATCAAAAAAAAACCATGAGATTTGTAGAAGCATTTTTTATAAAATAGCCGAGTTTTGCCGGAAGTATTAGTTTTCGACATTTTCACAATCGATTTACATAGATTTACATAGAATCGGCAACAAAACACACGAAATCCCGATTTTAAGTAGTAGTTGGCCATATTTATCAATTTTGACATCACTCCAGAACGCAAATGTCAGTCTTTAGAAGAGTGTTAAAAAACTGAATAGAAAAAATGTGTAGGAAATAAATTGAAAAACTTGTTCTTCAAAAAGTCAGAGATTAACTGCTAAATGTTCAGTTTTTATTTTGAAATTGTTCTCCAATTACAATAAACTTACTTATCCTTTCAACGGTGACAT
Organism: Platyura marginata; assembly: GCA_026745375.1. Lineage (NCBI taxonomy): Eukaryota > Metazoa > Arthropoda > Insecta > Diptera > Keroplatidae > Platyura > Platyura marginata. The sequence goes on from JANSTT010019490.1 coordinate 7,425, forward strand.
AATCCAAATACAAAAATGTCACAGAGCGAACATTATTTCTCGTCCTCTCTATATAGCGATAGAGATTTACATTTGTTTGAGTATGGTACATCGATTGCTGTAAGGCAGAGCGGAAATAATTTCACTTCTTTTGAACTTTTTACATGAAAAAGGCGAGAAAAATAAAATAAAACTTTCTTTTATTTGTTAATACAGTGGAGAAAGAACAATTTAAAGGTGATTGTGTTTAAAGACTTGGTGAAATTTTTCAATTTTCCATTGGCAAGGACTTTAGTCGTCGTGTTAGCGCAATTAGGGCAATTAGTAATTTAACTGAAACTAATTGCACATAGTGCCTTTTCGGAAGTAAATATTATTTCGATGTCACTAAGCATCAAAATATGAATAATTTCTGGTTTATTTATGTGAAATGTTTGTCAACTGGGGGCAAACAATTAAAATACGGTTTGTCTTATTTTATGTTATAATTTCTAATATTCTTCTTCCTCTTAATTTTCAATGGGATGGCCGATTGTTGTGAGGCCGACGTCCAGCTCTCGCACCATCTCTTCTTCCAAGTGGTCGTTTGCTTGTTGGTCGGCTTGTCGTAGCTATTTTTGCTTGTCGAATTTCATTTATTTTTCCTATATGGTCTCTCCAATATTGTCTTCTAGAGTGTACTTAGCGGGCTACATCTTCAATGTTACATGTTTGTCTTAATAGCATCAATTCTAAATTTGATCTCACAATGTATAACCAATTTTAGTGGTTCGATGAATTTGTGTAGTATCTGCTCATGTTTCCGCTACATAATGTTAATATTGGGTGCACACATGTCTTATATATACGAACTTTATTTTCAAGCAGCATATATGATATTGTTGCTGCCTTATTTCTAATATTAATTTCTGTAAAACTTGTAAGACAAGTAATTCATATCTATTAGAAGAATATTTGGAGATATTAATTTAAACCAAATTTGTTGAGAATGAGATTTAATTATGAACTTAAAAGATTTAAAAACTGATGTCAAACACTGCCCTAGCGAGCAGGGTGGTATGTTCACGTTTAGATTTTAAAAAAAAATTCCTATTCAATTCAATCCGTCCAACTCCAATAATATTATATTAGGAACTTTTCAAATCTATTTGGCATCCAACTCTGCTCTGTGCTCGTTTTATATAATATTTTATTATTTAATCCAATTTATTTAACAAGAGGAGGACATGACAGAAATGCTAAAATATTTCATTTTCATACCATAAAAGTTTTATTGAATAATATGCAAACAACATTTTTTTTTCTTTCTATAATTTCAGATTAATTTTGATTTATTTAGTACCAGTAAAAATGCTATTGGGCTATATGCCAAAAAAGGAAGTTCTCGAAAAGTACAATGTACTGCAATTCCATGAATTAGCCTGTGCACTAAAAGATGGAAATGTTCGTCGTTTTGATGAGGTCATCCAAAGGCATGAATCATTTTTCATTGAATATGGCATTTATTTAATTGTGGAAAAATTGAAAATCATTGGCTATAGAAATTTGTTTAAAAATGTACGATCAATTAGTACATGTGGTATCGCATGCACACATACAAACATACATTCAATATACCAAATTGACTGTATCCTTTATTCATTAATCGTTTTATCATGTTTTCCTCTTTTTTTTTTTAGGTTTATTTAATTACACAAACTCATCAATTAGATTTGCAGCACTTCCTTACCGCCCTACAGTATGTTGGTGAAACGGATATTACGATGGACGAAACGCATTGCATTGTGGCAAATCTAATTTACGAAGGCAAGATTAAAGGATATATATCCCACCAGCATAACAAATTGGTTGTATCCAAGCAAAATCCATTTCCAGCATTAAATACTGTTTCCTGATATGAGATGAGTGATATGATGTAAAATGAAGAGAAGAAAGAAAAGAACAAAAAAAAGAAAGAAAAAAACGTCATATCGCTCCTTTTTTTCCGTTTTTGTTTTTGTTGTTGTTGTCACTCAACGTGTATATGGATAGGAAATTGATATTCATAATAAATGTGTTGAAGTATTAAGGTATTTAATTAAATTTGTTCTTTTCTGCTAAAATTACATAAAATAATACTTTACAGAGATCTTTTGTATATAGATTACCATGGGAATTTACTATAACACTTACACAAAAACAGAAATTCAATTTAATAATTCATGGAAAATTTTTGTTGGTTTTCTTTATCCGGTGTAGAAGATATGGGCGCGCTCTCGTACCCATTTCCATTCTTTAGCTTTTAGATTAACATATATGGTACCTGAGATTTTTTTCTTCTTCAATTTCACATGGAAAATGGATTTAATAACGACACACACACAAAAGCTTACGACTTTAATTTAGCCTTATGATTACAATCTACTGCATATATACAGATTCATATATATATACGTACGACAGAACGCATAAAATTTATATCACACCCATTGTCTTCGATGATTGTATTATACATACGTACATACATATTATAATCAAGGGCAATCCCCCCGTATTCCATTAAGAAAGAAAGAAAGAAAAAAAATCAGTTAACGTAAGGTAAATCGGCTTCAGGCCTATTATAAATTCTTTGAACCGGTAATGGTGTTTTCTAATCGCGAAATGTTTGTTTCCCATTATAAAATAGCAGAAGACAACACATTTTTCAATAAAAAATCGAGAGAGAAAAAATACGTACAGGGTGAATGTAAAGGATTGTGGTCTTTCGTAAAATAGTAAATAACCGTATTGCGTATCCTATTTAAAGATGTTGACATCGTCAAATACATCAAAATCGGAAGACTGAGATGAAGTCGAATGGATAATCAGAGAGCGCCGAAAAAATTATTAAATAACAATCCTAAAGGCGAGCGAAGCCAACGAGGACAAAAGAAAAGATGATACGACAGCGTGTCCCAAGTCATCGGAAGGCTACAAATCAACAATTGGATGGATTGAGCCGAGGATAGAACAGAATGAGCGCGAATCCTTGAAGCAGCCAAAATCCATGGTGGATTGTAGAGCCATAAAGAAGAAGAAATAACCAATATTTATTAGAAGAGGGGAGGAGGTATTGAAAAAGAGACTAGAATTGTAGATCAAATGTAGATTGCTGCAAATTATTTCAAATGTTTAACTTCAATTCTATTGATGTTATAGGGTTCCGGCTATAGTTCTTTAATTTGCGGTAAACGGTAAATTAACAATCGTGTTTCCGGTAAAATTGATAATTTCGGTAACATAATTTTTAACGGAAATTAAAAAATTAGTTTTTTGTTTTAATAGAAAAGGATTTCACTATGTGGATTTCATACAAAAAAAAAACAAGAAATAATTCCATTTAATCTTAATTTGGTTTTGATTCAAAAAGAAGCACTGAAGAAAAACGACAATGTGTAAGTTTTCTTTGGATAACCTCGTGATTATTTTAGTGTAAACTAGGCATTCTATAAAGAATGTTCTTTCATTCATACTGATTATGTTTGCTCATCTAGTTTGAATAATCTTGCAATTAATTGTTTCCCAAATGACACATTCGAGCCCTTTGAACAGTAATGAAAGTGAAAAATTGCGTTTCATAAATTTTTTTTAGATTAACCATGAACAGGAGACATTAATTTGATATCAATTTCTAGAAAAGACACGTATTATACTATGAGAGAGAGAATAAGAATATAATTATTAATAAGATTTTTTAAATAAAAGGGATGTAAAAGGAATAATTGCAGTTGATATGTTTCTCGTTTTTTTTTAAAGGAAAAAATTTTTAGACTAATTTTAATGTAGACTTCAATTTTATTGTTAATTAATTTTGTTAATTAATTGTTTATGTTGGTACCATTTTAAAAAATATTGACAACTTAAGTTCCCATATATAGTGTAAGGTAATTATGGTTTTTGTTTTTTAAAAGATATTTGTTTTTTAAATTATTTTTTAAATTGTTTTTGGTTGTAGCCTTGAA